>WSYH01009262.1:0-26508 GCA_036426205.1 Ascaphus truei | reverse complement strand
TATTATATATAATATATATATATATATATATATATAATATATTTGTGTTCGACAAACCTATACATTTGCACCCCTAGGGTGAGTGGATTTAACATCGTGGCGAGCTCCTATTGGCCCAAGCAGCACACTGGGGTACTAGGCGGCGAGTAATTTTTTTTAGTTCGGCGCGATTACATTTTTTGGTGATTGGTCGACCACTGTATATATATATATATATATACAGTGGTCACAAATCACCAAAAAATGTACTCGCCGAACTAAAAAATCTACTCGCCACCTAGTACCCACTGTTGCTGCTTGGGCCAAAGGAGCTCGCCGCATGTCATTTCCCATCCCTGCTGCAGTGGAAGGGCTGTATGCTGGGTGATAGGGGAAAGTCGGTGTTGCAGACCTCCTAGACTGCAGATGAGCATACAGTTGTATTTGCATATTGGCTTTGCTGTGGAGGGTTTTGTCACTTTTTTAACTCCCCATAACTTAACTCAGTATTATGGTATAGCCTATCCCATAGCCTCTTGCTACCCAGTTTAGAATCAACCCCACACTGATGAGACCCATTAAGGTCGAACAAGCTGTCTGTGGGTGGTTTTCTGGGTATGCACCTTTAACCTGGCTGTTGCTAAAGCTGTGACCATGACAGCCTTAGCCTATAGGAACCATGTTAAAATGGTTTTTGAGGCAAAAGTGACAATGTGTCTCATTTGCATGTAATTTCCCGAAAACTTGCTTCATGGTCACAGCTTTGAGCACAGCAAGGGTTAATGTGCCACCCAGAAAACACCCACAGACAGCTGTTTCGACCTTGATGGGTCTCATCATTGTGGGGTTGATTTTACTAGGAATGCAAGAGAGGCTATGGATTAGGCTAAACCATATACTGATTAGTTATGGTGAGTAAAAAAAGTGACACAAACCCTCCACAGAAGCAAATATGCAAATATAGCTGTAGGCTCATCTGCATTCTAGGCAGGTCTGCACCCACCCGCCTTTCCCCATTATCACCGCATACAGCACTTCCACTGCAGCAAGGGATTCTGGGAAATGACATGCAAATGAGCACACAGTGTCACTTTTTGCCTCAATAACCATTTTTAACATGGCTGTGCTCAAAGCTGTGACCATGCAGCAAGCTTAAGCCTATAGGGAACCATGTTAAAAATGGTTATATATATGGAAATAAGAACAAAAAAGAAACAGGCGCACACCTAGTGCATTACCACAATAAAAATGTATTGAATGAACATAAAATCTAACAAATGGCCACTCACAAGGATACAGCAAATAAAAGCGTTTATGAGATAGGCTCTCATGTGCTTGCAGAGCTCAATCACCAGCATCCGTCCGCAGTCAGTGGCGTCTTCACGTGGATCACCTTCGTGAACCGGAACCGGAAGAGGGTCTTCACCCTTCAGTGCTCCATATCTTGTCCCTCCGGGAAACGAGCACCTCAGATATATATGTATAAGGTAGCAGGCCGGAGAGCAGCACACACGAGCCAAAGTTCTCAGTCATCTGCATCAATGTTTGTGGGCAAATGGCGGCCGGATTCTAGCCACGCCTACGGTTTCGTCTTTTAGCTATTATATAGGTGCCTGTTTCCCGGAGGGACTAATGATATGGGCACTGAAGTGAAGATCCCTCTTCCGTTCCGGTTCACGAAGGTGATCCCACGTGACGACGCCACTGACTGCGGACGGATGCTGGTGATTGAGCTGCAGGCACATGAGACTATCTCATAACGCTTTTATTTGCTTGATCCTGTGATGTGGCCATTTGTTAGATTTTGTTCATTCACTACTTTTTTATTGTGGAATGCACTTGGTTGCGCCTGTTTCTTTTTTGTTCTTTTTTCCATATATCCTAGGGACTGGTGTCCCTTTGGAACGGGCTGCAAGAAACCAAGACATTCCACTAGAACAGGACTTTATGTATTGAAGGTTTTTTTATCTATTTTATCTTTTGACACATTTTTTTACATTTTTTATAATCAAACTATTTTTTAGATTTTTTCCATTTTTCCTTTAGGTTTTTGTCCGGATATTGTATTGCTATTTGTAATTTTTATAAAGTTTATCATAGTGTATTAGCCCTATCTAGCTGCCCCTTCAAGCTATCCATCACATCTATGTCTCCCTACTAAATCTATAATTAACTGGTTATTAGAGCGCGTATCTATCATATTGTTTTTTTTGTTATATATAGTATATACTATATATATCTATACTACCTCATAACATACCATACATACACATACATATATACATAGATATACGATATATACCTATCTATATTACACTATATATATATATATATATATACAAGATAACATTATATCTATATTATATATATAATATATATATATACTATATATAATATAATATAATATGGCTGATGGAATCCCTGTACAAATATATATGCATATAACCCACTGTCAATGAATGGGTGAAGGGTGGGGGTAGTTGCCTGGGACGTTTGGTTATGCCTCCCTGGTGGGTACCATGGCAGGGTGGGGTTACACCCTTAATTCTTTCGTACGATTATTTACACCGTAAGTGATTAAGGTATGGTGGACATAGAAGTATTTGCAATCTATTTTTGCAAACATGGACAGGAACCTTGTCAGCAGTCCTGAACCTAGGAGGACGCCCAATCATATTGCCGTGTAAATTAGAACGGGTTATAAATACTTTATTTATGCTGGTTATGGTTTAAAATATGGCAATAATCTATTATCCCTATCTGGATAATAATTATTTTTGTCCATTACTGTGCTGCCATTAGCGTTTGCAATGGTGGGAGGTGGGGTGTGTATTGAATTTAAACTGTACGACATTTGTTTGATTTTTTACATACTGGATTGGGGAAAAACCCATGAGACTGCCTGAGGACCCCCGACGCCCACTGTAACCGCCCGTAACCCGCTTAACGTCCACTGTTACCACCTGCAGACCCACGTGACAACCCTGCAGTGTTAAGAACTGGGTCCCCACGCTGAGGGGGGCCCCTCGACCTCCGCAGGGACCCTCTAGGTCCAACAGACCCCATTGTAACCCAGAACACACTATTTCCCCAGAACACCGTGGGGATAACCCTTGTCCCCACGACCCCGCTTTACCAGCCGTTGACCCCAATTGGTTCCACTATTACCCCGGAGTATATAACCTGAAGGGCCCCGAAGCCTAGGGCTACCCACCGAGGCCCCCAGAACAAACCCTTGCACTGTGGCCCTGCGGCCCCTTCGGGACCACTGGGGACCCCTGCGCTAGGGTTATTAATCCTGTATTTAAATAATTAATCATGTTTTTTATGGGGGGCACAAGAGGTGGGTTGTTTGTGTATTGTTTCTTAAATATGGTATTGTTATTATTTTGGGGTCCAAGGAGGTGGGATTGGGGCCTTTCTCTTCTGTTGTATTGTTATTTATTTCTTATTTATGCTGCTTTATTTATTTTAAACAATGGGCAAATGCACTATTACCATTGTGTAATAATAGTAATTTGCCCATTACGAGTGTATGTTTTAGGGGGCGTGGGGGGGAGGGGTGTATTTATTTTAAGTTTTATGTATTTTTACTATTTTTTTGGCACATGATTGGTATGCAGGCAAACGAGGACACCGGACCCCCGCGGGTCCACACGATGGCCACCGCTGGCCATAGTATAGTTTCCTGTTCTTTAAAAAAAGGGAGAGAGTGAACACGTTTGTGTGTGGTGGTGTGTGTGTGGTGTGTATAGACGTCGTGGTGTGTGTATAGTCCTGTGCCTTTAAAAACAACTGATATTTGATGTAGTTTGGGGTTATAGGGTTGTTGCTGGCACCATGGGGTGGGTGGTTATTAACCTTGTAATGGTTTAAAGGTGGCCTCGTAGGTGTGGGTGTGGGGCTGTTGTGTGTATTGTTTTTATTATGTGTAGCGAGTGTGTTGAAGCATGAGGCCACATTGTTTGTGAAGACTGTGTGTTAAAAAGAGACAGTGTGTTGTGTGTTGTGTGTGTGTGTGTGTGTGTGTGTGTGTGTGTGTGTTGTGTGTTGTGTGTGTTGTGTGGGGTGTGGTGTGTGTGTTTCTCGTTTGTGTAGAGGATACAGTGGGTTAGGTGTGTGTGTGTGTCCGTGTGTGTGTGTGTTTTGTGTGTGTGTGTGATGTGTGTGTGTGGTGGTGTGTTGTTTGTTGTGTGTAGTGTGTTTGTGTGTGTGATGTGTGTGATGTGTGATGTGCGCCGCCGTGTGTGTGTGATGTCGTTTGTGTTTGTGTGTTGTGTTGTGTTGTGTGTGTGTGTTGTGTTTGTTTGTTGTGGTGTGCGGCAGCCACCTGTGCGAGGTCAACAAGACGCTAGATACTGTATAAGCTTAACTATGGTGGTTTAATTTGCCTCCGACAGCAACCCAAAACATTGGAGCTACTTTCCACTTTAAAGTCACAACACCAAATAATAAAATAAATCCTTTTCCTGTTAGGGAACTACCTACCCAGCCAGCATTACCAGCACCACTCAGTACAAACACGAGGAGTGTATTACTTCTCATGCTGGACGTGA
Organism: Ascaphus truei; assembly: GCA_036426205.1. Classification (NCBI taxonomy): domain Eukaryota; kingdom Metazoa; phylum Chordata; class Amphibia; order Anura; family Ascaphidae; genus Ascaphus; species Ascaphus truei. The sequence goes on along the minus strand of WSYH01009262.1, from coordinate 21,973 downwards.
CCTACAGTATATTCATCCACTGAGTATGTCAACATTCTGATACTCCTTATGTGAAGTACGCAATACCCCAAAAAGCTAACTACGAACGTGAGCCAAAAAAGGAACCCATAGCCAACGAATTTAACTTAGCCTGTCTGCAGTAGTATAAGAAGAGTGTGTATAACGCATAGTTTCTAAAGCCCACTGTGTAACCCCCAATGCACTGAAATGTGCTTTGAGATGTAATGACCCACACCTTGAATCATTGCAAGAGGCACAATACACAAGTTGACGATCAATAAACATCTGCCGGTGTAATAGTACTGTCTTCCTAAACACAATAAGTGTGTGTGCATCACGCTCCCTTTGAATTTGGCATTACTGCACAGCCTATCTGACAAGTCTACCGATCAACACTGTCACACATGACAGTACAACGCTATATTATATATGCCTCCCAACCGGGACGTCCTACCCAATAAGTGTGTAATGTGATATACTTCTATGCTAGGACCAGGTATTTTTCTGTTTATTCTGCCTAATTATACTATTATAGCAGTTGTGTGAAAAAAAATACACCCTCTTTGATTCTATGGTTACTATAATTACATAATAACATATCGGTTCCTTAGCAGGTTCTGAAAATTAGGTAATAAAACTCAGATGAACAACAACACATGACATATTACACCGTGTCATGATTTATTGAACAATAAACCAAATTGAGAGCGCTTTGTGAAAACTAAGTACACACCCTTTCTGCTTCATAGGAATCAGGAAGATGCGAAGTAGACAGGTCGCTGAATCAAATTCCCTTGATGTAAGTTATCCTAGCAGTGTGGACCCCCTCGACTAAAAGCCAAAGTTTTAGAAGTTTGCTGGTCTGGAGCATTCATGGTGTGTCTTAACACATGCCAAGCGGAAGACACAGCAAAAATGATCTTAGAGACGCAATGTTGCTGCCATCACTCTGGGAAGGTGTACGCGCAGTTCCAAACAATTTAAAAGCAAATTCTACAGTAGAAGATTACTTCCAAAGTGGAAAACATCAGAGAAGACATTGCCAATCTTCCAGGAGTGACCGTCAGCAATTCACCCCATGTCGACGTGCAATCTTCAAGGAATTGCAAAAACCGCAATAGTTTCCAACATCTCTACTCTACAGGCCTCAAGTTAGCCTGTTAAATGTTAAGTTCTGAACATACAATTAGAAAAGACTGACAAGTATGTTTTTTGGCAGGGTTTGCCATGATAAACCTTTTCTCTCTAAAAGAACATGCCAGCCCACGGCTTAGGTTTGCAAATGTTGCATCTGACAGACCACAAGACTTCTGGACATTGGTCCTTTTTGACAGACGAATCAAAAGTGGAGATGTTTGGCTAATGCCACCCACGTTGGTTAAATCAACACAGCATATCGCACAAACCCTCATACCAACTGTCAAGCACAGTGGTGGAGCATGAATGAATTTGGGCGTGTTTTCATCCACGGACCTGGAAATCCTTGCAGTTATTAAGTCCGAATAAGGGAATGTTATCACAGCTCTACCCTTAATTCAATGGTTATTAGGATGTCGGTGCCTAAGGAGTACCATATAGTTTATTATCAAATGACTAAGAACATCACAAAAAGATTCCACTAATTGCACACAGCCACCAATGGCAGAAAACATATATTTGAGGGAACTAATTAGTCCCGCATACAGATGATGCACAACCCGGGTGGTAGAACTCAAAAAAATAAAATGTTATTATGCTTTATAACTCTTTAAGTTAAAAAAGATTTATATACCAATAAAATCATTTAAAAACAACTGTAGTATGCATTATTTGTGAACATTCATATATATAATACATGTCTGTATCCTTTGTAGAACACATATGATATTAAAAACCTTCAGTATAATTACAAAGCAGTCTCACGATATCATATATATTGTATATTCCTAACAGAGTTTGTATGGATAATGTAAAGTTATGCTTTCACGCAGGCATATGAGCAGGAACAGCCCAACGCAGTAACTATTATTGGGTGACAACCCCGGTAGTCATGTCGTTATTTAAACTGTAGATGTACCAAATAACTACCCCTCACCCCGATGGTTAACTAGGGTATATCACACAAAGGGGAACATCATACCTTTAAACATTATCTTGTCCAGACTCTCTTGCCCTCTAGTTCCATAAGTTTCAGATCACACATATAGGTTTCTTAACTGCAGCTCATAGTAACAACCACCAAAAAACAGCTGTCTTACATATATTTACTAGCGTGTGAACGTCTGAATTTGTCTTAGTAGTAGTTACAGCCATAAGGGGTGTTAGTAACCCTTATTGCACACATAGGCGCTATATGGTATCCATTTAGGGTGTGTTGTGGTGGTGTGCGTCGTAATGGTGAGTAGACTACAGTATGACTCCCTATAATTGCGTAATCTATATGAACCCAAGTGATGCACTTGGGGTGCGTGGGGGTCCCGGCGTATGTTCAATCTATTTTAATGGTGGTGAGGATGTGAAACGCACTATCTGACCCGCCCCCGGTCAATACGGTTCCCTAGTTATTACCTTACTTTAACTAATGGAATGGGGTGCTGTGCACCTCCTCCCCTTGATAAAAGCGCAGTACCGGCGCGAACTATCGTCGGCTGGTTCTATTCGCTAAAACGATGACATCGCCTTTGGAGTAGTCTGCCGGGCATGACTTAAACCGACCCGGATTACGGAATATGGTTGTTAAATTCACTACTTATCGGGATGCATACCTCCCTTCGGGATCATACGGCCGCTGCAGCGCACCCACCCAGCCCCCCCCTGAGGCGCCCACCCCCCGGGTGGGGGGGAGTGGGGTGGGCCCCCCCGGGGGTCTGCCGCCGAGGGTCGCCACACTCCCCCACAACATTGACATATGCGCGGCGATAGCCGCCGCTCCTAACGCCGCTGCCCATGCTCGCATGCGCTTTTGATGGCGCCGCTGAACGTAGCACCAACCATGCGGCAGAAGCGTCTGGCACGGCGTCGTTCCCCCCACAAACCCGTTCTGTTCCCCTGCGCACGCATGGCACAGGGCTCGGCTCAGCTCCTGGAATAAAGGGTGACCCTGGCGCGCGCCCCGTACCCACCCGCGGGGTGCGGTGGGAAGGGTGTGCGCAATTTGTGGCGGGGGGGGGTGCTCAGGATTTGTGAAGGGGGGGGGCGCAGAAGGGGATGGGGATAAGGGGTTGCGCATTTTACCCCGGCCCCTGCTGCCAGCAGTACACACACACACACTGACTGCCCCCTCACACACACCCACTGACTGACCACCACCCACACCTCCCCACACACTGACTGACCCACCCACCTGACCCACCCACCCACACTCCCCACACACTACTGACCCCCCACCCACACCCCCACACACTGCTACCCACCCAACCCACTTCCCACACACTGCGACCCACCCACCCACCCACCAGCCCACCCACTGACGACCCCACCCCCCCACCCTCCCCCACACTTACTGGACCCACCCACTACCCACCCCCCCACAGCCTCCCCACCCACTGACTGACCCACACCCACTCCTCCCCACACTTACTGACCCACCCCACTCCCCACACTGACTGACCCCCCCACACCTCCCCACACACCTGACTGACACCACTCACACCTCCCCACACCCTGACTGACCCACCCACACCTCCCTACACACTGACGACCCACACAACCCACACCATCCTGCACACCCCCCTCCCCGCACACCCACAACCTCCCCCGCCCACCCACACCTCCCCCTACACCCACCCCCTGACTGCCCACCCACACTCCCCGACCCTGCTGACCCCCCCCACCACCCCTCCCCGCACACTGACTGACTCCCCCCACACCTCCCTTCACCTGACTGACCCCACCCACCCACATCTCCCCACACACCTGACTGACACCACACTGACTTACACCTACACAAACAACTGACGACACAAATAACATACACACTGACTGACACACAAACACACCACACACCTGACTTACACTAACACCACTGGCTTTACACAGATACCATCACACACACTGACGAACTTACAACACATATACACACAACCCACGACTGACTGACACACCACACACACACACCCACACCACCCCACACGTGACTGTACAACACATACACACACACTGACTGACACACATATAACACACAACTGCCGGACACACTACCCCACACTGCAACACATACACACATGAATTCACACTTAGTGGCAATAGCTAATACAGGATGTGTGCCACAACCGCGCAGTCTAAGAAGTCAAATTTATTTGCTTTTTTTGTCACTGAATTGTATTTTATTTTTATAAAACATCACCACCAATACAATTTCTGTACCAAACGTCAAAGAAGTTTCACTTCTATGGCGTGACAGCACACACAGCTTGTTTTTCACATACCGTGTTATATATCTACATCTATATATGCTGGTTACGATATGCAACTTTGGATATATGTGTAACAGTGTTTCCGTCGTCTCTGGAGAATTCCTTCCTTTTACCATCTACTGTAGGCTCACAGAATTGGTTGATTGTCCGCCGATTTTTGTGGGAACCCAGACAGGCTTCTGGGGTGCATACCCCAACATGGGTCTCTAGTGGCACAGTGCCTCGCATCTGCCACAGGCTCAGTGTATGGAGGTGATCCCCTAACGTGAACCAATCCCCTCTCCTTCTCCTTCCGTCCTCCCCGAAAGATACACACCAGGCAGGAGTGTATGAATCTGGAACAGTTTTATTCTGTGTCGCCACACATCAGTGCAGGATTCTGCCCAATTCCGTCTCTGTTTTTTGTATACATACTCTGAAGGATGGTCCCCCGGACCACACGAACGTCAAGGTCCTCCAACAGCAGTTCCTTGCTCTTACCTGAACCCTCAGCAATGTCAGGTATAGTAACACTCACTCACTCTCTAACCCTAGGGGAGAGGAACAGGAAGGCCAATAAACCCTGTTGTTAACTTGACCTCTCTCAATGGGGTTGGTAGGTGGAGGCTAACAAGGGAATAAAAAAAAGTTATTTCGTATGAATCAAATATATCTTTATTGAATTGATGAATTTATTATTGACTCAGTGACCCCATTTTATCTCCATGCCTCGGCCCCATTGCTTCCATCAAACTGGTTTAAACAGATTCCTGCATCGTTTGAAGCTTTATTACTCTATACGAGCCGGTGAGCGTGCCCATAACGGTTTCTTCCTTTTCTCCGATTATTGGCGTGCTTTTGTCTTTACTCAGCCTGTGTTTTTTTTACCTGTTTTCCGATGTCATACTTATACCTGGTCCTCAAGTGAGCTCGAGAAAGTCAATTTGTTGCTGCCCAGGTTGTCTTTATTGTCATATATGAGGAAGCGCTATTCCTACTGTCTTTTTTTCAACACATTGCTATGCTGTATATTGGTGATGGTGTAATGATATCAGTGCCTTGATTCCTCTCATTATCCTGGTGCAGTGTCTTGTATCCACTCTTTCAGTTCCTTTAAACGTACCTAGCACTCAGTTCCTTGCATTCCCCAAGGGGATGGGCAAGGATCAGGGGTCCCGCAAGGTAGGGGAGGAGAGACCGAGGCAGAGGGGTCACAGGCAGAGGGGGGGGGCCAGCAAACAGCAGCAGGCGCAGGGCAACAAACCAGTCCAACCAAGAGTCCAGGGGGGGCAGGTTGCCAGAGGGGTGCAGTGAAAAGGGGGGGGGGCCGGGTCAGGCACCAGAGCCGGGGAAGCAAACCAAGTGCAGGGGGCAGACAGGGCATCCACAGGGGGGGGGGCCAAGGGAAATGGGAGCAGGAGAGTCCAGGGGGGGGGACCTATGACATACTAATTATTTCATGGGGAAATACTTGTTTTTAATAAGGACAAATGTCAGACAGCTCTACTGGAAAGTCGTCCCAATCGGAACATAGTGTTGCCCCCTCCACATGATGCGATCACATCACTGGCAATGCCCATAGGTCCTGTATGGAATTAATTTGTAATGTGCTAACAAAGTTTTTGTAGCAATGCGAAGATCATAAATACGTACACTCAAATTGTAATTAATTTATATTATATAAACTGCTGATTTTACCTATTCACACATCAACTCTCAAATCTGACTTTGGGGTGCCTCTTGTGGTTCATTCTGTTTTTCTGTGTATGTCTTCCATTACTTCAATATGTCCTTTCTTTCCATTTACAATAAATATGATACTTTTGTTAAATTTGCTTCATATCACCAATTCCCTAAAGTTGTTCAAGCTTTGTAATCGCACCGTATTATTTATGTCTGATTTGAGCCACTGCCAGTTTCACATTGCAAAGCCAGTAACCAACCTCACACTGATTAGACCAAAAGGTCGTACCTATTCGTGTTGGCTACATAAAGTTGTTTAGGTTCAAATGGACAGAAAGGTGACTTTGTTGGCCCCCCCTCATTTGCCTGTTTATCCCAGAACCTTTGCTGCATTGGAAGCATTTGCCTGCTAAGAATGTAAAGGCAGGGTTGCAAACCTAGACTGATTCCTGTCTTTCAAACCTTTCACTGCCTAATTGACCTAAAGTCAAGGCTTAATGCCAATGCTTGCAATCATCAACTTAACTTACCTCATGTTGATATGTTTGACGCTAACTACTCATGCCCATTGTATGCTTGTCACTTTCCCGTCATTTCTCCTTCGACTACTTTTATAAGTGAATACCACCTTTCAAGCACTGAATCTAATGTTTAACATTGACGGTCATCAGATATTGAAATAATAATTCCATTCTTTGAAAAAAAAATGACCACACACTCAGAAACAAATAAAACCAAATGTTTTTATTACACAATATCTATACATTGTGCATACATAAAATGGTACAATCAAATGAAATTTAAAAAATGTTTACACCACTGTTCAAAATGGCATCCTCGTAAACTACAGTTGTTCTGACACCTGTTACTGTTTTGCCAGCAGTTACAAAACCCTTTTTACCAAAAACCCAAAGCTAGGAAAAAAATTAGTCTGGCGTCTAAATTGAACCCTTGAATACAATAGCAGGTAAATGTAGATTAGTGATCTGCAAACTAAGGCTGATGAAAAAAATAGAGAATTTTGTAACAAATCTTTAATGCGACAATTGCTACCTACTAACCACTGTTAGATGTATGGATAACACGTTGGCCTTGTGAATCCAATAGTAAATCGCCACGTGTTTGTTTGTGGTGGGGCGCATAGTCCCAGGTAGGAGATTCTTGTTTGCATGGGACTAAGCCATGTAGACACTTGGTATCCTTCTGTCCTTGGCTAACCTCATTATTGGCGCTTTATTCAGACAACCAGGAAAGTACACATTTGCACCTTAGATGTTCACACAATAATAGATCTCCTCCACGCCCCTTATATAGGTGGTCCTCATAGGCGTCCCTTCTGCTTCCCATCTCTTTAATGTTTGTGGAGATGTATAGCACTAGCATTCCCCAAACTCTTAAGCATTCAGATTCTGGCGGTATCACATATATAATCAAAACAGCCTAGAACATAAAAATACACAATCACTAGCCAGAACCCTAATAATTATTATCAGTATTAGTTGCTTTTGCAATTTTTTTTTCAGCTGACCAACTATACCTACCATAGTACCCATATCGATGATAGAATGGAAAATAACCCGAATTTTGGACTTATTTCATCTATTTGATTTTAATGTTACGAACCTGTAAAAGGTTTAGAATTTTCAGACTGTGATGAATTTTATTGTAACACTGTCTCACCTCTAACAAACCCACGAATCCTCTCATGGGTCTATTACAGTACCTGCATGAACTCCTATCTCCTTGGGAATTGAGATAATTCTTCTCTAACTCAAAAAAATAGACTTGGTCGAATGCTGGTCTAACTAGAAAAATAAAAAAACACCAGATTTATCAAAAAACCCAACATCCATTGTAGCAATCACATTTTGTTTTGACATTTTTTTTTGTAACGTGATCAAGTTAACATCAATGGATTTTTTTCATGGTTACATTTGGTGCCCATTTTTTGCATCTGACTTGCCCTGTTTTGCACGTTTTTTTCTCAAAAGCTTTAGGCCTTTGGGGGAAAAATCTATTTATCCAATTTCAATTTAACATAATCTTCTTTATGCTCATCTGTAGTTTTAATGAATCCTGCTTTCATTTTATCGCAGTCTATTAGTTCCATGTAGCTTGCAAACAAAGATTTAGAAAAGTAAAACCCTTTCATTATGTAACACCTCTCATGAAATAGAACACGTCCTTATATTGTGTCGTTTTGACCATAGATGATATAGGAGATGCGAAATGATTTTGTTCACAGTTTATTTTTTTTTAAACTTTACACTTGCTAGAATTCAGTGAAAGTATTCAAGTACCATGATTACCTATAATATGTCCACTCTACACTCCCTTATCATTACCTTATGTATTGTCCTCTTTGTAAGCACAGCGTCCCTTTAAGTTCATAAAATATATCTACAAGTAACCTACGAAAAAGTGCCAGTTTATATTTTTCAGGTATATAACATTGTTGTCACACTTTCTGTAAGATTTGTTGTGTATTAATAAGTACAAAATGCGTCCTGACAGTGTTCCTAATAACAGTAACAATATGGCACGTAGAGATTGATCAAAAACCTCTTCGAATCACATTATAGATGATTTCTGCCTAAGTATATCCTGTGCGACTTCCACTTCCACCACCCATAGCTAACTCTCTTACTTGGTTGCACTGGCAGTACTAGTCAATGGCTTAGAAAGACACTTCCATATCCACCACTAATATCAATTACGTTTCAAGATTCAGCAGACCAAAACTAAATGTCTTAATTATTTCTTTCTTCATTATTTTTTGTTGACCAACACCGTCGAACGTATTGCACTGATTTTTCCAAAGGAAGGGAACCTGTGCCTTTATTTCACGCGTTCTTATGGGGGACTGTATGAGCTAAGCCGGGCAATGTACTTCCCTTTCCGGAGAAGAGTCTTCCGTCCCTTCTATTTATTCTTTGCACAAGCCTTTCCTCGTCCAGCAGCGGGTGGTAGGCTCCCGGTTACACACGCGCATCGTTTAAGTGTCGTGATAGTACAAAGGTCGGTTTGTCGAAGAGGGATGTTTCACACGTGTAACTTTTCTGGAACTTGACAAATCATTATCAAGATAACCTGGAAAAAAAAACAGAAACGTAACAAAATGTGTCTGCAATTTCCTTCTTCTCCTCTGCATTCCGCCTTCGCTTATATCCTTTTATAATACGTGGAGTAAGCATTGTTTTACATACTGTTATCGCATCTTGTCTATCAACCAACTTCCGTTCTCTTTTTTTCCTTCAACATTAATGCTTCATACCAGACATTGACAATTTATCTTTTTCTGCGTATGTACAGACCAGTTTTTTTTTAACCTTAAGAAAGGTTTAAAACAGGAGGGAGACTTCAAAACCACCTCAAAATTTTTTTTTTTTTTAAATTCTAATTCAAGAAAAAGTAGAAAAATTAAATTTCAGATGCCTTTTTAATCTACACTATATCGGAGGTGGTCATTTTGGAAACTACCGTAATATGGTTGTGACATGTGATGATCAACATGAGGAAGTTAAATTTCTGACCCATCTCTCAGGCATCTGAGCCTAAGCACTTTCATGCATTCTGCACTGTAGAACAGCAGGGGAGCAGAGAAAGGGCGTTAAAGGTACAACATGCTGCTCCACGCCAAGGTGGATAACCTGACATTTAAGGGGTATATCCACAACGCTCTGTTATTCTTGGCACTAACATCAAGTGACTAATTATTTAACGGACGTAGCTTTCCTGAATTAGGATACCACAATGCAAAGTTAAAATTCTGTTATGGGTCGCTAATTTGCAGTGTTTAAGACGCCCTCCCACTACTGCCAGTAACATGGCCTGCGTTCGCCATATTCTAAGGAAGACGCCAGGTATAGTGCATGCAATATAAATCTGGCGTCTGCTTCTTACTAAAAAATAATCCTAACCCATTTGGTCGCCAATATTTAACCACACTGAAATCCCCTGTAATCATCCCGAAAAAATGAGCCAAACCTAACTATTTAGTCCTTGGCTACCTTGGGTGACAATTGGGCTTCCAAAGTAAGACAGGTCTTGTGGCATTTTTATGGCCTAGTCCAGGGTATTCAGTGGATTCCTATATTGCTGGTCCATTTCAGAGTCCCTGGAAAGCCAAACAACTTCTTCTGCTACCACCCGGCGAGTGCGAAGCACTAACCCGGTAAACACTATGAGCAAACTAACATAGCGGTTAGGCCCTGGGGAACTGTACCGGACTGTCAATAGACTGGGTTTAACGCCAGCCCTCTTAGCGCTCAAGAAGGCACTTCATGCCTCGTTAGGGATCTTTGAAGATCCCAGTTAGCACTTAACGAGATGTTATTGATTAAGTCACGAACAGCGCTTTGTGATGCCCTTGTGAGGAATAATCATGTTCAGCCTCTCTCACCATTCTAGTCTCACAAATGACATGAACCAAAACGTCAAGTTCATCCAACATGTCGCACCTAAACAGGTACTCGAGCCTGTTCCTTCTTTAAAGCATTGGCACATGCTTAAACTGAGATTTCTATTATCGGTGTGCTGGCAAATTACATCAACTGTATCACATGTTACCCCTAGTCCCCTTTTAACGAATTCCTAACTCGTAGCTTATTGTAGTAGCACAACCCGCAAGCTCAACCCAACACCACCACAGCATATCATACTGTAATTATTTTGTGTCAAAGGAGTGCTACTTACTGGGCGTGACCAATGCCCTTCATCATTATCCAAAAAGACAAAATAACCCATGCGACTCCAATAATGACAAAAAACATACGGTTAGTTAACTGTTTGTATCGTCATATTAATGGTCCATTTAGTTAACTCTTTGGCCAAAGCGTATAGCCGCCGCCACGTCACAGCATGAGCCACTATGCAAGTCCTAAACTACCTGGTGAGTATTCCCATTACTCTCAGGGAGGGAGAAATTTCATGACCCCTTCCTTCAGATCACGCCCTGTTTCTCCATGGGAACGCAGATTGCTAGACCCCATGAATAGTGCTCCTACTAACTCTTTGGACACTTAATGGTTAAAGAACTAAGTGACATTCATGAATTCATACAGGAAGTAGTATACAAGTTACTACGCAGCATTAATAATAATAATAATCATAATACAGTTTTTAAGAATGTTTTCCAGCACATCAAGCATAAACAATTTCTCTGCAAGATGTGCAGAAGGGAAATGTGTGTACAGCACACTTGTTCCTTTGGGCCAGAGCCACAGAAACCTGTTAAGTCTGTGCTTTATTTCCCCGAGTTAATGGTATCGCCTCAAAGCTATTATATCAAAAACAAGAGCCGTAGTTTTCTTATGAGCAGTCGTTCTTTGTTTACCCCGTCAACCATAGTGGCGGTACGTCATTAAGTTCCGGGGTACCGTGTGAGGCCTCTGCACTTCACTTACGTCACATAACCCCGTGATGTCATTTGATGCCGGCGGCCGAGGAGGAGAGGGGCGCGAGCAGAAGTTGGAGGCGGGGGGGGGCGCATTTAAAAAACTTGCGCACCCCTCATAAATATTGAGCTTCTATTTCCATTGGTGTGGCCATTGCTATTTTGTATTTGTCTATATATCGGAAATATGGATTTTGGCGGGAGTCTATTTTTCAGAAGCAAGTGGACCTTATATCCTCCCAAATACGCAATTCACGTAAAATATGAGAGATACATGTTAACACACTGACATATCTGCGATCCTGGAAAATATGTAATTTGATATGCAAAGTCTATTCAAATCATCAAATTTGCATCTTCACAACCTCTCTGTCACGTATCCACCTTTAGGTGTGACCTAACTATATGACCATCAACATCAGGTTTCACATCCTTGTTCCTTTAACGTACCTTTGTGTATTTGTTTGTATTGTGGAGATTGCCTCTTTGCATACATTAGCACTCACTGTTATAAGAGCTGGAGTACAACTATTTACTAACTACTATCTTGCGCTTCACCTATATCTATGTTTCCTAAATTGTTATTTTTCTCCTTTTTTCTCTCGTGCCTCTCACCCCTCACAACCCTCCTCCCCTTATGCTCCCCTTTTTCCCCACACTTTTCTCCCTTAACACTCACTCTCCACCTCGCTCTCAATAACACACACAATAGGGGGTCACGCACACTCCCTCTCACTTGCAACACACACCCTCCCCTCAAACCCCACTCTCCCGCTCTCCCCCTCTCCTTACCCCAACACCCACCCACACACACACCCACACACACCTCCTCACTTTGCCGCACACCCCACCCCCCTCTCACTATCACACCCACCCACCCACTATCCCTCCGCCTTCCCCTACCACCACACACCCACACACCACACACACCCCACCCACACACACACACCAACACCACACCCACACACACACACACCACCCACACACCCACACCCCCTTTTCTCCCCCTTCCCCACACAGCCACCCCCCCCTCTCCCCCCTCTCTAAAAACCCACACACCCCATCTCTCCCGCTGCCCCCAACAACTACAACACGCCCACTCTCCTCCCTACTCTCTTCGCCCTCCCCCACCCTGACACCCTCTCGCCCTCCTCCCACGCACAGACACACAACTGTCTCTTTAAGGGAGCTGGGTTATCGTGCTTATCCTTCCTCTCCCTCCTGTCACCGGAAGAAGCTGATGTCACAGCACGGAAGGAAGCTACAGTGACCGGGGCGGCTGCTGTTGCTGAGCCCAGGTCACTGCTATTTGGGGGTGCCGCCGCGACGCTGGGCATTCCCCCCCCCCCCCCTGGTGGCCGCGTCACCCCTTAGGGGGTCTCACAGAACCCCGGGTTTCTGCAGAACACTGGTTGAAAACAACTGCCTAGACACTTTAGGCCCCAGAACCCAGAAGCGGTGCTAAGCTTCAGCCCTTCTTTTACCTAACCCTAATCAAATTAATGGAATTAACGCATGCACAACTTGCCCCCTTTTTGACCCGGGCTCAATTTCAAACACGTATCTTATCTCTCCTGAATTAGCCGAATATTTCAACAATAAAACAGGTTGGAAGGGCTGAAGAGTCCATAATATTATGTATGATAGCTTTATTTCAGCCTTACATTTTAATTCATTAATATTCGGTTTTCTAGTTTGTAGATTGGCAACTAAGTGTTAGTTTTAAATAAATTACAAAACTGTGTAAGATGGGGCCATATAAATGATCCATACCTCAACTCTGGTTATTATTTTTTTTTTATATTCACAATGCTTTCTCTCCTTCTACACTCTGCCATCCTACATCACTGTTTAAGCAAAGAAGTCGTATGTCAGTCTAAAATGTAACATCATCCCGCTAAACATCGAATCACCAGTACTGTGCCGTGTCCCTGGACAAACACAGATCCCTGCAGCCTGGAAAATTCCTGCTTCAGAGCCAGAGCCGACAAGATCTGACATCCTGACCACACCCCCACATTTCAAAGGATGATTTCGGTTGTGACCCATGAGACTTTGTCTCATCATTTAGGTATGCACCACTACGTGGGTCCCTATGCACTAAGCGATGATAACCACTTAGCACGGCTTTTCATCAACCAAACCAAAGCATACTGCTATTGCAGTAAGCCCCGCTAAGTAGGCGATAAAAGCCCTTTTCCACAAAATTCCCAGAAAAAAAAAATGCCAAATGGAGCAGCGATAAGCCACTTACAGCAGGTTTCAAACCTTGCAATTCTAGTCGCCATTGCTTATCAGGGCAACAACACGACTCTAGATAGATTTCCTCTCAAAATCCTCCCCCACCATGAAAAGTTGACAGGAAGGTGGTTGGAAGCTGCCGATAATGGCAAGAGGGGACTTAGAAACAAAAATTCAACTTTTCCTGCACTGGTTGATGCTGGGAATAGTCCCGGAGCTGATACCCAGTAAGATTAACACCGGGACCCCCAGCATGAATTCCCTGCATAAAAAGGCCATTTACAGGCACTTCATGACCTTAGCGGCTAACGCTAGGCAATGAAGGTTTAAGGACACAGCAGCTTTAGTGTGGGAAGAGTGGGTGATTGAAGCGGTACGAACTTCAAACACAACCCCCCCCACCCCGTGTGCCTCCCGTAACATTTTTATTTTGTTATACGTAATTATACCAGAGTCCGGCCGGGGGTACGGGGGTTCCCCTTGATGTCCGTGGGCCTCCAGTGGTCCCACTGTTTCTGGGTGCCCCGGTGGTCCCCGCTTGGGCTCATTAACCAATCCTGTTTCAAAACAAAAAGTGGATACAATTGCAATAAATACAACCTCCATCCCCAACACCTACAGTACAGTAAGGTGCAAATACCCATTTCAGATATGGATTACTGATTTTCCCATTATAAATAAATAAACATTAGCCATCCATCATAATAATTCAAGTAAATAAAAACTTTCTACTTACTTCCCCCTGCCATCATGAAGGGAGTCCTCATCAGCATACTGCAGGCCTGTCCTCTGTTTCCTAAGAATATAAGAACAAAACAATCTATGTCCCCTAACCCTTAATTCAGTAGCAGATAATACCGCTAAAGTCTAGTAAGGGTAACCCACCTTCCCCCCCGCTACCTCCCTAAGGCCTAACCCACCACCCCCCGAACCCACGAATACCCACCCTGTACCCATGATTGCATAGTGGTGCTCATACCTAAACCTATATAATATGGCTTATTTCACTATTGCATTATCTGGTCACCCTAATCAAAAGCATGAATGCCAAAATACACAATAATAAAACATATATACAGGCACCTAATACCACAAATTAAAATAATAAAAGCACTACTAACCAATCCTTAATTCATTTTTAAAACTGAGCACACAGTGTCACTTTTTGCCTCAATAACCATTTTTAACATGGCTGTGCTCAAAGCTGTGACCATGCAGCAAGCTTAAGCCTATAGGGAACCATGTTAAAAATGGTTATTGAGGCAAAAAGTGACACTGTGTGCTCATTTGCATGTCATTTCCCAGAATCCCTTGCTGCAGTGGAAGTGCTGTATGCTGGGTGATAATGGGGAAAGGCGGGGTTGCAGACCTGCCTAAGACATGCAGATGAGCATACAGTTATATTTGCATATTTGCTTTCCTGTGGAGGGTTTTTGTCACTTTTTTTACTCACCATAACTTAACTCAGTATTATGGTATAGCCTATCCCATATCCTCTTGCTACCCAGTTAGAATCAACCCACACTGATGAGACCCATTAAGGTCGAACCAGCTGTCTGTGGGTGGTTTTCTGGGTATGCACCTTAAACCTGGCTGTTCTAAAGCTGTGACCATGACAGCCTTAGCTATAGGTAACCATGTTAAAAATGGTTTTGAGGCCAAAAAGTGACAATGTGTCTCATTTGCATGTAATTTCCCAGAAAACTTGCTCATGGTCACAGCTTTGACACAGCAGGGTTAATGTGCATACCCAGAACACCCACAGACAGCTGTTTTTCGACCTTGATGGGTCTCATCATTGTGGGGTTGATTTTACTAGGAATGCAAGAGAGGCTATATTGTAGGCTAAACCATATACTGATTTAAGTTATGGTGAGTAAAAAAGTGACAAAACCCTCACAGAAGCAAATATGCAAATATAGCTGTATGCTCATCTGCATTCTAGGCAGGTCTGCACCCACCCGCCTTTCCCATTATCACCCGGCATACAGCACTTCCACGCACAAGGGATTCTGGGAAATGACAGCAAATGAGCACACAAGTGTCACTTTTGCCTCCAATACCATTTTTAACATGGCTTGGCTCAAAGCTGTGACCATGCGCAAGCTAAGCCTATAGGGAACCATGTTAAAATGGTGTTATATATGGAAATAAGAACAAAAGAACAGGCGCACACCTAGTGCATTACCACATAAAATGTATTGAATGACATAAAATCTAACAAATGGCCACTCACAAGGATACACAAATAAAGCGTTTATGAGTAGGCTCTCATGTGCTTGCAGGCTCAATCACCAGCATCCGTCCGCAGTCAGTGGCGTCTTCACGTGGGGAATCACCTCGTGAACCGGAACCGCAAGAGGTCTTTCACCTTCAGTGCTCCATATCATTAGTCCCTCCGGGAACGGCACCTCAGAATATATGTATAAGGTAGCAGGCGCGGAGAGCAGCACACGAGCCAAAGTTCTCAGTCATCTGCATCAATTTTGTGGGCAAATGGCGGCCGGATTCTAGCCACGCCTACGGTTTCGTCTTTTAGTATTATATCAGTGCCTGTTTCCCGGAGGGACTAATGATATGGAGCACTGAAGTGAAGATCCCTCTTCCGTTCCGGTTCACGAAGGTGATCCACGTGACGACGCCACTGACTGCGGACGGATGCTGGTGATTGAGCTGCAGGCACATGAGACTATCTCATAAACGCTTTTATTTGCTTGTTCCTGTGTGTGGCCATTTTTAGATTTTGTTCATTCATACTTTTTTATTGTGGAATGGCTCTAGGTTGCGCCTGTTTCTTTTTTGTTCTTTTTTCCAATATCACTAGGGACTGGTGTCCCTTTGGAACGGGCTGCAAGAAACAAGACATTTCCACTAGAACAGGACTTATGTATTGAAGGTTTTTTATCTTTTTATCTTTGTGACAATTTTTTTACATTTTTTATAATAAACTTTTTTTAGATTTTTCCATTTTTTTTCCTTAGGTTTTTGTCCGGAATTGTATTGCTATTTGTATTTTTATAAAGTTTTATCATAGTGTATTAGCCCTATCTAGCTGCCCCTTCAAGCTATCCATCATCTATGTCCCCTACTAATATCTATAATTAACTGTTATTAGCAGCGCGCTACTTCATATTGTTTTTTTTTGTTTTATATATATATATATATTATATATACTCACACATACCATCATACACATACATATATATAATATACGTATAGACCTATCATATTACCTATAAATATATATATAACTATATCAAGTAGACATTATATCTTATATTATATATATAATATAATTATATTATATATATATCTAATATAATATATGATATGGTCTGATGAGAATCCCTGTACAAATATATGCATATAACCCACTTTCCAATGAATGGGTGAAGGGTGGGGGTAGTTGCCTGGGACGGTTGGTTAGGCCTCCTGGGTGGGTACCAAGGCAGGGTGGGTTAACCCCTTAATTACTTTCGCGATTATTAACCGCTAAGTGATTAAGGGTATGGGGACATTAGAATGTATTTGCAATCTATTTTTCTGGCAACAGTGGACAGGGACCTTGCAGTCTCCTGAGGAGGACGCCCATCATATTGCCAGTGGTAATTAGAACGGGTTTAATTACTTTATTTATGCTGGTTAATGTGTTTAATAATGGCAAATAATCTATTATCCATATCTGGATAATAATTATTTTGTCCATTACTGTACTGCGTGCATTTGGTGGGAGGGTGGGGTGTATTGATTTAAATGTACGACATGTTTATTTTTACATACAGGATTGGGGACCCATGGAGACTGCCTGAGGACCCCCGGACGCCCACGGTTACCACCCGAGGACCCCTGAACGGCCACGGGTACCACCTGCAGACCCACAGGTGACACCTGCAGGGAAGAACTGGGGGCCCCACAGCTGAGGGGGCCCCGCAGACCCGCAGGGACCACTCGAGGGCCACAGACCCCATGGTAACCACACGAGGGCCCCAGACACCTGTGGGGATAACCCGGGGACCCACAGACACCCGCGGGACCAGCCGTGGACCCCATTGGGGCCCACGATGACCCGCGGAGTAAACCTGAAGGCCCACGAAGCCTAGTGGAGACCATCCAGAGGCCCCCAGACACCCTTGCACTGTGGGGCCTGCGGACACCCGTCGGGACCACTGGGGACCCATGCCGGCTAGGGGTATTAATCCTGTATGTAAAATAATGAATCATGTTTTTATGGGGGGGCACAAGAGGTGGGTGTGTTGTGTATTGTTTATTAAATATGGTATTGTTTATTGTGGGGCCAAGGAGGTGGGTAGTGGGGCCTTTCTGTGTATTGTTATTTATTTACTTTATTTATGCTGCTTATTGTATTTTAAATGGGCAAATGCACTATTATCCATATGTGGATAATAGTAATTTTGCCCATTACGTAGTGTATGTGTTAGGGGGCGTGGGGGGGAGGGGTGTATTTATTTTAAAGTATTTATGTATTTTTTACATATTTTTTTAGGCACAGGATTGGTACTGCAGGCAAGCGAGGACCCCCGGACCCCCGCGGGGTCCACACGATGGCCACCGCTGGCCAATAGTATAGTTCCTGTGCATTTAAAAAAAAAGAGAGAGAGTGAGACACAGTTTGTGTGTGTGTGTGTGTGTGTGTGTGTATGAGACGTAGTGTGTGTGTGTATAGTTCCTGTGCATTTAAAAAAAAATGATATTTGATGTATGTTATGGGGTTATAGGGGTTGTTGCGGGCACAGGGGGTGGGTGGTGTATTAGACATTGTAATGGTTTATTGGGGGCCTAGTAGGTGGGTAGTGGGGCTGTTGTGTGTATTGTTTTTATTATGGGTAGCGAGGGTGGTGAAGAATTGAAGAATGAGGAACAAAAACGTGGTGTGTGAGAGGAATGCTGTGTAGAAAAAGGAAATGTTGTGTGTGTTGTGGTGTGTGGTGTGTGGTGGTGTGTGTTGATGGTGTGTGTGTGTGTGTGTGTGTGGTTGGGTGTGTGTGTGTGAGAGGGTGTTCAGAGAGAGAAAGTGTGTGTGTGTCGTGTGTGTGTGTGGTGTGTGTGTGGTGTGTGTGTGTTGGGTGTGTGTGTATGTGTGTGTGGTGTGTGATGTGTGTGTGTGTGTGTGTGTGTGTGTGTGTGTGTGTGTGTGTGTGACGGAGCAGCCTGTAGGCGAGGTCAGACAGACGCATAGATACTGTATAAAGCTTAACTATGGTGGTTTATTTGCCTCCGAACAGCAACCAAAACATTGGAGCTACTTCCACTTTAAGGCAAAACACAAAATAATAAAATAAAATCCTTTTCCTGTTAGGGAAACTAACTACACCAGCAGCATTTACAGCACCACTCAGTACAAACAACGAGGAGTGTAGTTACATTCTCATGCTGGGACGGGACATACAGTAAGTATTCAATCCACTGAGTATGTCAACATTCTGATACTCCTGAATGTGAAAGTACGCAATATCCCCAAAAAGCTAACTAAGATGTGAGCCAAACAAGGAACCCACTAGCTTCAGACAGAATTTACTTATCTATTCTGCAGTAGTATAAGAGAGAGTGTGTAATAACGCATAGTTCTAAAAGCCCACTGTGTAGACCACAAATGCAGCATGAAATGTGCTTTGAGATGTAATGAACACACACCTTGAATCATTGCAAGAGCAACAATACACAGTTGAAGATCAATAACATCTGCCAGGTGTTAATAGTACTGTATTAACTAAAACAAACAATAAGTGTGTGTGCATCACGCTCACATTGGAATTTGGCATTACTGCACAGCCTATCTGACAAGTCTACCTATCAACACTGTCACACATGACAGTACACGCTATATTATATATTCATACCAACACTGGGACGTCCTACCCAAGAAGTGTGTATGTGCTATACTTCTATGCTAGGACCAGGTATTTCTGTTTATTCTGCCTAATGAGACTATTATATACAGTTGTGTGAAAAAGAAAGTACACCCTCTTTGAATTCTATGGTTTTACATATCATGACATAATAACAATAATCTGTTCCTTAGCAGGTCTTAAAATTAGGTAAATAAAACCTCAGATGAACAACAACACATGACATATTACACCGTGTCATGATTTATTGAACAAAAATAAAGCCAAAATTGAGAAGCTATGTGTGAAAAACTAAGTACACCCTTACTGCTTCCATAGGAATCAAGATGCTAAGTAGCAGACAGGTGCTGCTAATCAAATGCCCTTGATTAATTGATCATCAGCAAGTGTGACCACCTCTATAAAAGCCAAAGTTTTAGAAGTTTGCTGGTCTGGAGCATTCAGGTGTGTATTAACACAATGCCAAGGAGGAAAGACATCAGCAATGATCTTAGAGAAGCAATTGTTGCTGCCCATCAATCTGGGAAGGGTTATAAGGCCATTTCCAAACAATTTAAAGTCCATAATTCTACAGTGAGAAAGATTATTCAAAAGTGGAAAACATTCAAGACAGTTGCCAATCTTCCCAGGAGTGGACGTTCCAGCAAATTCACCCCAAGGTCAGACCGTGCAATGCTCAGAGAAATTGCAAAAACCGCAAGAGTTACATCTCAGACTCTACAGGCCTCAGTTAGCATGTTAAATGTTAAAGTTCATGACAATACAATTAGAAAAAGACTGAACAAGTATGGTTTTTTGGAAGGGTTGCCAGGAGAAAGCCTTTTCTCTCTAAAAAGAACATGCCAGCACGGCTTAGGTTTGCAAAGTTGCATCTGAACAGACCACAAGACTTCTGGAACAATGTCCTTTGGACAGACGAGATCAAAGTGGAGATGTTTGGCCATAATGCACAGCGCCACGTTTGGTGAAAATCAAACACAGCATATCAGCACAAACACCTCATACCAACTGTCAAGCACAGTGGTGGAGGCATGATGATTTGGGCTTGTTTTGCATCCACAGGACCTGGGAACCTTGCAGTTATTAAGTCGAATAAGGGAAATGTTATCACAGCTCTACCTTAATATTCAATGGTATATATAGGATGGCGGTGCATAAGGAGTACCATATATGTTTATCAAATGACTAAGAACAGTCACAAAAAAGATTCCTACTAATTTGCACACAGCCAAAATGGCAGAAAACAGTATTTGAGGGAACTAATTAGTCCCAGCATACATATGATGCAGCAACCAGGGGGGATAGAAACTCAAAAATAATAAAATGTTATTAAGTGCTTTATAACTCTTCTAAGTGAAAAAATATTTATATACCAATAAAATCATTTAAAAACACTGTAGTATGCCTTATTTGTGGAACATTCATATAATATATACATGTATGTATCCTTGTTGTAGGGAACACATAATGTAGTATTAAAAAACCTTCTAGTATATTACAATCAAGTCTCACTGATATCAGATATATATTGTATGATACCTACAGAGTTGTATGGATAAGGTAAGTATATGCTTGTTCACAGGACATATGAGCAGGAACAGACCAACGCAGGAACTATTATTGGTGACAACCCAAGGTAAAATTCATGTCGTTATGTAAACTGTAATGTACACACAAGTACTCCCTATGGGTTAAATAGGGTATATACACACAAAGGGGAACATCATACAGTATAAACAGTATCTTTGTCCAGACGCTGTTTGCTCTAGTGTAACAATAAGTTGCAGATCACACATTATAGTGTTTCTTAACTGCAGCTAATAGTAACAGAACCAACCAAAAAACAGCTGTCATGTATCATATATTTACTAGCGTGTGAACAGGCTGAATTTGTATCTAGTAAGTAGTTACAGCCATATAGGGGGTTAGTACCCTTATTGCACAAATAGCGCTATATGGTATCCATTCTATGGTTGGTGTCGCTTAATGTGAGTAGAGCTACATGTTATGAATCCCTATAAGTAGCGGAATCTATATGAACCCAAGTGATGCACTATAGTGATTCCCTGCAGTATTGATTCAATTCTAGTTATATGGTGGTGTAGGAATGTAAACTCACTATATGGACCGCCCCTAAGGTCAATACGGTTCCTCTAGTTATTACCATACTTTAACTAACTGGATGGGAGTGCATGTGCACTCCTCCCCCTTGAAGAAGCGCCAGGTAACGGCGCGAAACGATCGTCGGGCTGGTTGGCGATGCGCTAACTGATGACATCAGCCAGTTTGGAGTAGTATGCCGGGCAGGACTTAAACAGACGCCGGATATACGGAAATATGGTTGTATAAATTCCACTACTTATAGGGATTCATAACATCCCTTAGGGATTCATAATCGCCGCTGCACCCCCCCC
>WSYH01000946.1:120528-151203 GCA_036426205.1 Ascaphus truei | reverse complement strand
GGAACCGGAGGTACCAAAAGACAGTTTAAAAGCACATTACCAAAGTGGCTTTTTTTCTGCCATGCAAGTCAATGGCAGAAACCTGAACTTTAACATCACCCTGACTCCGTTCTGTTGCCACGAGAGGGTCGCAATTTGCCATGCAATCCTGCCGCAACTAGGACTACATGGTGACCGAATATGAGCCCTCTAGGTCGAACAGAACCGGAGTTCTGGGTTCCAGGTTTCTGCTCATTGTGACTTAGCCGGTTCAAAGCTTTCTCCGCCATTTGCGCTCAATGGTAGGACCCTCCTCGCCGGCGTGACCCTTTCTCGCCGCCATTACTGCTGGGACCCTGTTGGGGTCAAGTGAAGAGGTTCCTAACATCTAAGGGCAAAATTAATTTTATTTCTAGGCACCCTAGAACAGAAGTTCCCACGCCAATTGACCTAGTTCCCATGCCAATTGCCGTAGTTCCTACGCCAATTGCGCGACCAGACAGTTAAAAAACCGTGCAGCAAGCCTCTACAGTACATTTGTTACACTGGCAAAGGAGCAGATGGAAACAATGTGAGTCAATTCAACATGGTCTTTTATTGGTGGAGTCAGTACAAAAACATTTATTTACAATATTGAAACATTTAAAGTGCACAAAGAAACATTTTTGGTGCATGGGGCAAAGGGAGTTAAAGTGACATTTTAAGTAACATCTCCTTTATTAAAGAAACAGTGGGATGGTGCGCAACACTGTCAGTCAGACCTGTACCAGTTCAGTCCTAGAGGGCAGCAAACAGGGCAGGTTTTCAGGGCAACATTGAAAACATTGAAAATTGGAGTTGTGCATGTCCTGTGAAAAAAAACACACAACAACATCTCCTTTGTTTAAGTACAGCAGGTACTGTAGGGCAAAACATGGAGAGTACAATACAGTTCAGCACAACAGTATGGTCTCACTGAAAGTCCTCCACATTGTCCATCCATGGCCGATTCCTTGCATGGCGCAAAACGCCATTAATGCAGTCTCGAACGCCTTTCATTACAGGATCTGTAACTGCATAAAAGCGCCGCATTTCTTCCACAATGTTTTTCCTTAAATTTGCAGGAAGGGCCTTTTTTACGCGATTCCCATCATAGTTCACTTTGAACACCCACTCGCAGTACAACGTGTAGGGAACATGGTGCTTAAAAATGATCAAGGCATACTTGTGGGGTACACCAGCACTCATCACCCTATACTTGTCCCTAAGCGCCAGTGTCAGATCACGCAGGGTGATGTCGGGCACTGTTTCGATGCGAGCGGGTGTAGGTCTTTTGGGAGCGGGTGTGCTTGTGGCGACGGGCGATGGTAGGATGTCTGGGAGGAAGCTTTCCTCCGGTCGTGGTCACCATGTTGTCTCCTGGCTTGGTCTTGGCGGGGTTGTCATGTCCTCCTCAACGGCATACATGTACACTACATCTTGTGGTGGAGGGGGTGCGCTTGGTGATGGAAGGGGTCGAAGGTCCCATTCATCACATCCATGTCACCCTCCTGCTCCGGAATCGGGGAAACAGGGGCATTAGCACCGAGCAAATAATGTATGCCCGCAATGTCAGCTTCTACAGTATCTTCTCCATCCGTTGATCCATCCGTTGCTCCATTTGTAGCATCCGTTGCTCCACATTTAACATTGTCTCCAGAAGGAGATCTATCTTTGCCAGCACAATAGAATTCCCGGGGAGATCCACACTTATCCCATTCAGCATCCGGTCCAACGAGCTGCTTCTTGTGCATGGCGTCTGGACATCTGGGGGGATGGGTGCAACGGAGGATGAGATGGGGGTTCCATGGAGAGAAGCGGCATCGATGGAGAGTGGAGGAGGTGACCTGTAGATACCCGGTAGAGGAGAAGCGGTAGCGTCGAAGAGGGATGGAGAAGTTGACCTTTGGATTTCCGGGCGAGAAGCAGAGTCGTCTAAGAGCAAAGGAGAAAGTGACCCGTGGATTTCAGAGGCGGCAGTGTCGTCAGACTGATCCGGAGTGCGTAGTTCGTAGTCGTACATCGCATGGTCAGGATTGGAGAAGGCAGCATCGTCGTTATTGAAGCCAAAGTCGGGGTAGGAGAAGACAGGACAATCGATGGCCGAAGCAGGGTCAGGATAGAAGACATCCAGGTGGTCGTAGTCGTAGCAAGGAATCGGCAACAAGCAGACAGGAGTTCCCCGCTTCAGCTTAGGAGCATGAGCGCGGGAGTGGCCTCTGCACGAGGAGCGGCCTCGGCCCATGACGCCGATCTCAGCAGGAGGAGACAGCAGGCTGGCCGAAGTTCACCGCAGGGCAGCGTCGGGGAGAACCAACGCTTCAGCGCAGAAGTCCAAGGCAGGCCACTGCAAGGGGATAGCTGCAGGCTGCAGGAAAGGAAGGGTAGCCACTGCTAGGAGGGAATGCAGCAGGTACCGGTGCTGGCAACACGCTTCAGCACAGGAGAAAGACCAGGCCTCTGGATACTCAGGAACTTGGAAAGTAAGAACGCTAGGAGAGAGGCATGGGGCGGTTTGTGGCAGAGACAGTAACGTCCCAGGAGATTATGCTCGGCACTGTTTCAGTGCCAACACCCAGGATATAAAGGGAGGAGATCCAATCACAGGAGGAGGGTGTGTGAGTATTCCTCCAATGATGTAGCACAGGCAGAAGCTGCAATGAGAAGCAGCACATGTGCCATTGATTGCCAGAGGAAGTTTTTGCAACTGCAGAAGTCTGCAAAAGCTATAATCAAAGCCAGGAGTGGATTCCTTACATCGTCGAAGCATATGGGAGGAAGTGGTCTGCGGATTCGATGGGTTGGCTGCCATTTGTTTTGTGTCGAGAGTACATCACCGTATATCTTCTTCACATAATGAGGCTTACGTCTAAGAAAACCCTTAACATTTGGGGTCAGCAGAAGGTTTTCTTTATTGGCCTTAGCCTGTCGCTTTTGCCTTGGCATGGAAATGGCAACCGCCTTTCGCTTTTTCAGCATGACAGGCACGGCAGAGGTGAGTGGGTTCTTGCGTCCATAGAAACGGGGATGCTCCATGGAAGCAGGTGGCACAACGCAGTACAGTATCTGGACAAGGGCAAGTTCAGATAAAGATCCTGGAGTGGTGGCCTATGCAAAGTGTGTGACCTTTTATGCATAGCGGCCAGGTACAGATGTTGAAAGTGGGCGTACTCTAATGTGAGTCATTACCGTATAAATACACCATCCATTTTGTGTATTTACTGCACATAGAATACACATCGACTAAACATCAAATATACATTCTTGTGTTTGTATTTCTTTCTACTCGCAGCAATGCCTGTTAAAAAGATTTCAAAGGATCTCAGCATGCGAATTAAGGAGATGTACAGGAGCGGACACCAAATTGCTGCTATCCAACGCTGGTTAGCTACTTCTGACCTCATTGTGCCATTAACCACCGTGAGCTATCATGCACAAGGAAAAAACAGAGACCGGAAAAAGGCACCAAGGGTAACTAACGCGTAAGTATATTTACAGTATAAAACTTAACAAAAAAAAATATAGAAAACTGTACTGTACATCTATAGTACAGTTCTGTATCTACTGTAATACTGTTGTTATTTCTGTTGATTTATATTACAACATACTGTACAGTAGTTTGTCTATTTATATTTATTGTACAGCAGTATACATTTTTTGTATATTTCAATTAATCTTACAACGGTATATACTGAATAGGATGTACTGTATATTTATATTTATATTACAACAGTATATTTATTTTGTATATTTATATTTATAGTACAACAGTATATATAAATTGTCTATTTATATTTATAGTACAGCAGTATACATTTTTTGTATATTTCAATTAATCTTACAACGGTATATACTGAATAGGATGTACTGTATATTTATATTTATATTACAACAGTATATTTATTTTGTATATTTATATTTATAGTACAACAGTATATATATTTTGTCTATTTATATTTATAGTACAGCAGTATATATATTTTCTCTATTTATATTTAATGTATATTACAACATTACATTTATATGTGAAAAAAAGTGAAAAAATAAGTGCGCAACTACAATCAATAATTGTGAAGTGATTATGTGATGTAATAAATGGGTGACCTTTGATAACCGTAGAATAAATTGAGCGTCTGCAGCTGTGGCACCAGGGATGGCTCAGGTACCCCCTAATAGCAGACAAAAATACAAATAACACAGCGCACAACGCTCATAGTGCATTAAAAATTATATTAGTAACCACAAGAGTAAGGTGAGTATTAAGCGTACATTTGAACAGAAAAAACAAGCATTTCAGGGTTAATGTTACCCAAGCACCAACGGACGCCAGTGAAGATATCGTGGCTCTCTCCTTCTCAATCCCTCAGCCTCGGGATAGGGCCTGGGTGGTCTCCGATCGGGTAGCTGTTGATCCAGCCCTCAGCCTCAAGGTAGTGCTTAGATGGTCTCCGGTCAGGTGAACGACAGTACAGCCAAATCGCCGTGCAGAGCAGTAATGCCTAACACTGTTAGAGTCTCTGTAGCAGCGGAGCACACGCTGTTCGGCGTCTTGATTCGGCGCTTCCGGGTCCGTGATGTCACTCGGCCGCGACTAAGCGTCGCAGGTCAGCAGAACACCGAGCCGGTTCTCAGGGGGTGATAAGGTGTTGAGGGTTCGCAAAAAGTCTTTAGTCCAACGCGTTTTGAGACCACAGGGGTCTCTTCATCAGGGAATATTGACTCGTAGTAATAGTAGCATTTAAATACCCCTCGCTTGTCACCGATTGGCCCCTCAATTGGGAGTGGCGGCCAATCATAAGGCAGCGGGGAGGAGTCAAGTTACTCCAAGCATAAAAGGATGTATACACATTGCCCTTGGTAACCTAATACAATACAATAAACTTTATTAAACAAAAATGACACACAAAACCATAAAACAATGTGTGATGACTCTAAAATGAAGAGAAAAAACATTAGTACACAATAAATAAGAACAGCTGCATCTATATAAATAGTGTGCATAAAAACATGGAATTGGATTGTTATATTGAAAAAGAAGCATGAAATTAAAATATCGTAATAAATAAATCAATAAATAGATAAAATGTAAAAAGTTGGAATGTAAATAGAAACCAGCTCAAAAAACAAAAAAAAATTTATGTATAAAAAAAAGCTATTAAATATATGCTAAAAGGTTTAAAAAAGGAAAGAATTATCCTATACCTCCAATTAGCATGGATCAGTATAGGGACCATATATCTATATCCTCATTGAGGCCTCCTGGATGTAATGTACCTAATTTGTGTATCCAGAAGGTCTCCTGGAAGGATAAATCCTTAACCCTATCACCGCCCCTTCTATTATGAGGGACATATTTGATGCCTTTAAAACGCAAAGACGAGGGATCTTAATTGTGGTGTAGAGTATAGTGCTTTGAGAGACTATGTTTAAAAAGACCATTTTTTATGTTTCGTATATATGTTCTTGAATACGTATTTTTAATTGACGCTTAGTGCGCCCTACATAAAACAAACCACAGGGGCACTCAATTAAATAAACTATATGGTCAGAATCGCAATTAATAAAATCTGAAATTTCATAGATTTCCCCAGTTTTTTTACATATGAAGTTCTTACTGTCAGTGTGTAGATGTTTGCACACTGAACATTTTCCACATTTGAAGTTTCCACAGGGTTTAGTGCTCAACCATCTTTTATCTCCTACAGGGGCACCTTTAATATTGATGTCACTCGGGGACAAAGTGTTTTTCAAGTTTTTGGCTCTTCTGTATATAAATCTTGGGAACTTTGAAATGTGGATCCCCAAGATAGGGTCATTTGACAGGATTGACCAGTGTTTTTTTTACAATCTTTTCAATATGCAGTGTCATAGAATTAAAATTTGTAATAAAAGCAACATTACATTTTTCCTCACGGTTCTCATTTTTCTTTCTTTCTTTGATTTTTGGAACTAGCCTTTGCTTTCTATCTAGTTGCCTTACCCTATCCAGATCATCAGTAAAAAAACTTACTTTACTTTAAAGGATAACCTCTTTCCAAAAATCTTGAGGTTAAGTCACTCGCCTGTTTCTCAAAGTCTGTATCCAGACTACAGTTTTTCCTCAACCTATAGAATTGACCTCCAGGTATATTTTGGATCCACGATTTTTTGTGATTACTTGAGGCCATCAAGAGGTTATTTGAATCGACATCTTTAAAATAGGTTTTGCTAACAAGCTTCCCTTCATCGGATACTGTCAAATTCAAATCCAAAAAATTAATATCCCTGACACTATCCACATGAGTGAAGGTGAGGTTCCTATCATTATTGTTGATGTATTTCAAAAAAAGGCTCACAGAATGTTGGTCCCCATCCCACAGACATATAATGTCATCTATGAACCGACGCCAAATAATAATATTGTCTCTAAAGGGGTTGTTATTCAAAATGAACTTGTGTTCCCATTCTCCCATGTACAGGTTTGTGAAACTGGGGGCAAATCTAGTGCCCATTGCAGTTCCGCAAACCTGCAGGAAGAATTCATCCAGAAACATAAAATAATTATGTTTCAAAATGAAGTGGATTGAATCCAGGATGAAACTTTTATTTAAATGGTATAGTTCAATATCACCTGAGAGAAAAAAATCCACAGATGCTAGGCCCTTTTTGTGTGGTATATTCGTGTAAAGGGCCTGCATGTCACATGTCAGCCACCTATATGAATCTTTCCACTCAAAGTCCTGCAACAAGTTGAGCACTGAGGTGGAGTCCCTTAGATGTGAAGGGAGTTTTTCCACATAGGATTGCAAAAAATGGTCAACATACTGTGACAAGTTAGCTGTTAGGCTGTCTATTCCCGAGATTATCGGTCTGCCCGGGGGGTTGGTAATTGACTTGTGGGTTTTGGGGAGGTGATAAAATATCGGGATCTTAGGGGAGCTGGTAAACAAAAATTCATATTCATTCTTAGTAATGACACAAGAATTAAGGGCTTGATCTAGCAGGCCTTTCAGTGTATTCAAAAATTCACTAGTTGGATCTTTTTTGAGCCTAGTGTAGGAGGTGGTATCATTCAGGAGTCGAAGTGCCTCTCCTTCATAATCCTTTCGATTCTGCAGAACGACACAACCTCCCTTATCGGCCTGTCTGATAATGAGATTGTTATTCTCCTTTAGAAATTTTAATGCCAGCGTTTCATTTTTCGTGAGGTTATGTTTTATATCACTGGATTTAATGTTGTTGCTCAGTAAGTTAAAATCATTATTGACCATGTTAAAAAAGGTCTCAATATGATGACCTTTTGAGTGGGAGGGGTAAAATTTGGATTTTCCCTTAAAATGGGTGTGCCTCGGGCTTGCAATAGGTTCTATATTCTCAATTAATGCAACCAATAGTAGGCACTATTGTTTCACCCTGAACTTCATTACCTTCCATATCTAATTTAATGAAATGCCTTTTAAGTGTGAGGTTGCGCATACATTTTTGAAGGTCTGTATATAATTGAAATGAGTTTGGCAAGCAGGAGCGCGAAAATGTCAAACCCCTATCCAAAACCTTTTTTTGATCAGTGGTTAAAATAACTGAGGATAAATTAAAAATCCCTCGCGAGGGAGATGTCACACATCTTTCTCGTAGCCTCTTTTCTTTAATTCTGGCCCCTCCTCTAATTCCTCTTCTGGTAGGGTTCTTTTCTTTTTTTCCCCTAACCGAAGTTTTTGAGAGGATTCCACATTCTCCTCCCTTTTTTGTGGATCTAAGTGTCTTTGCTTGACAGAATCTAAAAAAGAAGATGGGGAGTGTTGAGCTGGTGATTGATATTTTGGGCTAGGTTTATAGGGTCTAGATTCCCTATGGGTATCAAATTCTTTTTGACCATACCTAAAATTGGGAATATAATTCCTCCCTTTATAATTGGGATTTCTAAAATGCCCTTCATGTCGAGTAGGAGGGAAATGCTCATCATATCTTGGGGGGCCTCTTCTCTCCCCATAGAATTGATTCTCCCATTCTCTATTGTCAGGGTGGATATGGGATTTTGGATGTCTGTATGTGTTATTAGATCTATTTAAGGAATAGGAGGAGTCCCTTCCTTCCCTATTTTGGGATTGAGCTTTTGAGGGTCTACCCCTATCCACATCCTTTGCCCAATTCCTCTGTCTGTTATTGTCATAATCAGACTTATCCCTATAAAATTTCTCATGCTTCTTTTTCAAGATTTCATCCTCCGCATGCTCGAGCTTCATGCGGAGGTCATGCTCCAATTCTGAGCAGTCATGTTCAATTACAAGTGGCTCAAGTATTTTGATTACACCTGTTACCTCTTTATCAATGATTTTTAAAGACTTAGTTCTTTCAAATATAATAAGTTTCATGAGGGCCATGGAACAATCATCTAAGATTCTGTTCCATTCCTTCATGAAGTGTACATCATCTTTACCGAAAGTAGGGAGTTTTTTAATACGTAGGCCCCTAGGGGCTCTATCACATTCTACATATTTCTGTATTGTTCTTTTTTCCAAATACAGTTTATTTTCGGTCAAGAGTAGTTGTTCTAAAACTTTAAATTGCTGCATATTAATAAAACAATATAATTTCTTTACATTGTAGGGAGACAACTCTTCTGGTGGACAAAATAAGTGAGGAGAATGATGAGAGGAGTGCATTAAGGGTTAAAAACACTCTGCAGGAAAAGCACAATCTGACTGTATCCGAGAGCAGCATAAAGAAGATGAGACGCAGCATTGGATGGAAATATGGACGTGTGAGGTTAGTACTGGACAGTACAGGAGGTAAAAGTGTTGTTTCGCAAACTGTACTGCACTGTGCCGCAAATAATAATTTGATGAATAAACCCCCAAAGACAACCCCCAAATACAGTACATAAAAAGCAAGTCACTTTAACTCCCTGTGCCCCATGCACCAAAAATGTTTTGTGGCAGAAGAATTTAAAAAAGGCTGCAGTATGTATTATTGTGTGTTGATGGTTAGAATTGCTGTGCACTTTAAATGTTACAACATTGTACAGTATTTGTAAATAAATGTTTTTGTACTGACTCCACCAATAAAAGATCATGTTGAATTGCCTCACATTGTTTCCATTTGCTCCTTTGACAGTGTAACAAATGTAGAGGCTTGCTGCACTGTTTTTTAACTGCCTGGTCGCGCAATTGGCGTAGGAACTAGGGCAATTGGCGTGGGAACTAGGTCAATTGGCGTGGGAACTTCTGTTCTAGGGCACCTAGAAATAAAATTCATTTTGCCCCTTGATGTTAGGAACCCCCTCACTTGACCCCAACAGGGTCCGAACAGTAATGGTGGCGAGAAAGGGTCACGCCGGCGAGGAGGGTCCTACCATTGAGCGTAATGGCAGAGAAAGCTTTGAACCGGCTAAGTCAGAATGAGCAGAAACCTGGAACCCACAACTCCGGTTTTGTTCGACCTAGAGGGCTCAGATTCGGTCACCATGTAGTCCTAGTTGCGGCAGGATTGCATGGCAAATTGCGACCCTCTCGTGGCAACAGAACGGAGTCAGGGTGATGTTAAAGTTCAGGTTTCTGCCATTGACTTGCATGGCAGAAAAAAAGCCACTTTGGTAATGTGCTTTAAAACTGTCTTTTGGTACCTCCGGTTCCGGGGGTCGTGCAAGGCTGATATTTTGCCACTATGGCAAGGGTCCTCCCGCATGAGGACCAGGTAAATTTCAACCCGCTCAGACCCACAGAACGGGTTATTTTACATTATATTCGCGCAATTGGCGTGGGAACTACTTAGGGCCGCGGTCAAGTTCACGGGCAATTGGCGTGGGAACTTCTGTTCTAGGGCACCTAGGAATAAAATTATTTTTGCCCATAGATGTTAGGCACTGTATACCACTGTACAGTATACTGTAGAAGACACATAATGACACGATACTGAACATGTAGAATAAATGCATAGTTTTATTTATTCGGGTTTATTACACAGTATACTGTACGGCCGGAAAACATCAGCATACAGTACAATATTATCCATCGAAATCCCCCCATTAGCCGTTTTCTTTTCTGATGAAAAACAAAAAGAAAAGTTTTAATGTACAGTAATGGTCAGCCCCCTAAAGAAGTACCCAGCCAGCCCCACCAAAAGAATACGGCAACAAGACAGTACTCACCATAGAATTAAAATTCATTTTCCCCCAGATGTTAGGAACCCCCTCACTTCACCCCAACAGGGTCCGAGCATGTACAGTACAGTACTGTACAATAAATTAAATATGCAATTTTACTATTACTGCGCGCGCACGCACAGACTGTACTGTAGGTTGAACTGCGAAGGTATTAGACTTCAGAGACAACAGCTCGCAAACGCCCCCATGCATTTTTACACGGCATTGCAGTATTGCAGCCAGCAGGAATAAAATGCTTAAATCACAGCCGCGAAAATAACGCTATACACCCCGGGAGAAACCGACACAAAACCGCACATCATCGGGATCTTCTGAAATTCGCGGAGCTAGCCAAGTAAGAATAAAGTTGATCGCCACTGTATATATAAAAAAGTATTGTATACGGTCTGAAAACATCAGCATACTGTTTCAGGTATTCTATCCTAATCAATAACAACGGCCACTAAACTGTAGACTCCGGTACGTGGTTTTTAAAATCCGATTCAGCAATGTGCAGGCATTGTTACACAAAGCGATATTATCCATCGGAATCCCTCCATTTGCCGTTTTCCGCATGAGATGACAAAGTTTTCATTTCTGAGGGGAAAAAAAAGGAAAGTTTTACTGTAATGGTCAGTCCCCTAAAGAAGTTCCCACAGTCAGTCCCACCAATAATTTTCTCGGGGGGCGTCTCCTGTTCACATGCGTATGCGCCTACCGCCGATGTAATGACACGCATATGCGCATGCGCCTAGCTTTTCACCAATTGTGCAGTATCTACTGTAGAAGCCGCTCAGCCAATGATATTGCTTACAGGAGAATTGCGTGACTTTTGAATCGCACTGATATTGATATTTTCAAAATAAAAAACCCAGAATAAAATACGGCAACATTACTCACCATAGAATTTCCCAATCAGCTGGTGCCGGGCCACTGCAAAGTCCAGTATTCTTGATCATACACGTCATTGACAGGGACTACTACACCTGCAGTCAGCTGATGAGGCTGGAAATCGCTTAGGTACATGCAAGCTTGCTCGAAACTGTACGCGAAATCCGGCTCAGGCTGCAGGTATCCGTGCGTGGACAGACAGCAAGGGTTGTCACTTACGGTCGGACCGTTATTGGAAGCCGGTGCTGGTGCTGGCGCATTGCTTGCCAGCGACTGACATTTTTTAGTTGGTTTTAACACGACCTTTCGCCTTTTGCCGTCTGCATGATCATAGATACAGGAAAAATCCGGTGATACACACCAATACCCTCCAATAAATTCGGGATCAATACGAAAAAACATGGATCGCTACATAACTTTTTCCTTATTGCACGCTTCCACACATGAGGATCTGGCAAAAATTTGTAAAAGTCATAGTTTTCG
This sequence comes from Ascaphus truei, assembly GCA_036426205.1. NCBI lineage: Eukaryota > Metazoa > Chordata > Amphibia > Anura > Ascaphidae > Ascaphus > Ascaphus truei. The sequence continues at coordinate 139,712 of WSYH01000946.1, read as the reverse complement.
ATAAAATACTGATAAATTTGAACAACTGTTGCCATCTTATCATCTGTTGCATTAATCGCGGCCCATATTAAATAAGCGTACGTTCTGTCTGGTTTTGGAACACAGGCTGCACTTCTGCACTCATGGTGGGAATCTCTGGACAATAACCAGACCAGAAACTGGTGCTTGTCTTTCTTTAATATGAAAAGCCTAAATTGATACATTATTGTAACCTCTTCCTTAAACGAAACACCTGCAAGTCGACACATTACTGAAGCGCATGCGCATTACAATTCATGAATATCTGCCATCCGGTGGACACGCGAAAAATTTCAACTAATTAAATCCGAACCATTATCAATAAACACATCAACCGCACACCAACCGCGGCTGTGAATGCAACATGAATGCGGTATGAATGCGGTCAGAATGCGGCATGAACGCGGTAAAGTGCATGGCATTCGGAAAAAAATCCCGGAAAAATGCGGTGATGTTGGAGAATAAAAGGGGCCGCGGCTGTACAGTTAGCACTGAAAGAAGTAGTGGGCGCACTTCACCAGGAAAAGAGCAAATCCCTGTGTCTGCAATTGGAAGTCTCAGAGCAGGAGAAAAACAGCCAGGCACACGGTCTTGCAAAAATGGGTGGTTTAATAGCAAATCCAACGTTTCGACTGCATAGGCAGGTTTTGTCAATGTGAGGGCTAAACATAGAACGGTTGTTAATATATATACCTCTTGTACTCACCTATTGCCTCGCTACAGGTGTCCATCAGCGCGAACTCTGCACTCCTCGTGACGTCACAGCACCTATGGGTCCCGCGCGTGAGCAGGGTGTGCACTACCCCAAGCAAACCACCGTACATGCTCACAACTCACCCAGAGTATGCGCATCAATCACAGACACACTATGAATGCGCCGCACATGCACACGGCATGCAGGCACCTCATAGAACTGCCGCACATGCGCAGAGTGTACGAGCCTTGAGGCCTACTGCGCATGCATGTCTGCAGACAGGGGGCTCACTGCACATGTGCGTCATCAACCAGAGGAGCAAAGCCCATCAGAGAAGCACGGCTCGCCCATCCCCAGCTGTCATGACAACTGGACACCTAACTAAGGCTGATGGTATCAGTCAGACAGCGGAGGGTAGCGAGGCAGGAAGGCTTTACCCCACATTAAGGGAAATAAAGAGCCAGTCCCATTTACAGTGTCCCTATGCACATCCCTAAAGTGACTGTTAAATTACCAATAAAAGCCTGAAGGGGCAACATTACTATACATAAAGAATAATAATACCTTAATAAACAGTGCACTAAAGTGAACAGAAACTATAAATAATGGACCCCTAGTCTCACAAAACTAATATAAACATAATAAACTAAAATACAACATAAAAAAACTAACACAAAAGGAAGTAACACTGAAATAGAACCAGCAAACATCTTAAATAGTGCTGGATCCATATTAACAGGAAGAACAGCAAAAAAAAAAAGCAAAAATAATAGCAGTGCACTGCCAAAAAAGCAGGAGGAGGCTCACAGGTACAATGAAAAAAGTTTATTCCATGATTGGATCAAACAGAACCCCTAGACAGCACCAAAAGCACCACACCAATGCATTTTGGGCCGTGTGCCCTTTCTCAAGGTGTATAATACTGCAACACAAGAGAAAAACACCGAATGGAGCAAAGGCACTGCCACCCGGATAAGTCCCTATATATTGCACTCAGTGTCTGTCGGGAGGGTCACCTTACTCAATAGTAATAGGTGCAGTAAAAAACAATAATCTGGTCCTAAATGCAATGTGTAATGAATGACGTAAAAACCATTTATTGGATATAAGATAAAATAAATCGGAACCAGATTATGACAAAGTGAGTACTTAAAAAAGGCCTAAAAGTGGTACGTTATGCTATATCCTTGTAAGGAAAGTGTGTCCAGTAACAGTAACTGGATTGGTTGGCATAACGGGCAAAAATTCTGTGGAAGCACTAATGAGTAGATGCAGACAGGTATATTGATTACTTGCTGACAAGTGCTTCTAATGACGTCGCCGAAGTGGCTGACAGCAACCATATACTCAGAATCTATTGTGAGCCGTGTGTAATTCCTGCGTGGTTAGCAAATACTGAGAGCCTCTCTGCATATACTCATACGAACACTGTTGGTGCTAAGTAACCAACACTACAAATCACCGAACCATTATCAATAAACACATCAACCGCGCATCAACCGCGGCTGTGAATGCAACATGAATGCGATATGAATGCAGTCAGAATGCAGCATGAACGCGGTGAAGTGCGTGGCACTCGAAAAAAAATCCCGGGAAAATGCGGTGATGTTGGAGAATAAAAGGGGCTGCGGCTGTATGTGAAACAGGATGTAGATATAACCCTATACTCTTATTAGCATAGAATCCCCACGAGACACATGGGATAAGTGGTGTGGAAGCAGAGTAAACATAAGATAGAACTGTATGCTCCTATGGCTCTACAGAGCAACCACAGCAGTGCACACACAGTAAACAACTAGGCAAACCCACAGCTACGGTATCACCATGCAAGCCTGCATGGTGCCACTAATATGCAAAAGGTGTGGGTGTATAATCAAGCAAGCATAAGTGGAATACTGGTAGCAGTAACAGAAAACTCCTGCAAAATACTAACCCTGGCTCAGATTAACTGCACACCGGGTAGGGAGAGAAAAAGGGAAGTCCCTACACACCAATATATACTCTTCCTGCAGGGTGGTATGACAGTAAGAACGTGCCTACCAATCAGATCACAAGCTCCCACACCCTAACCCTAAACACATGCCCCTAAGCATACAGGGGGAAAGGGGTGGGGAGAGGAAAGAAAAGAGGGAAAGAAGACCCTCAACACTTATCTGGACTGTCCCTATTGGAGCGTGATCCGTGATGCCTGGTGCCTGGATGCTTGCTGCTGGCTGCTTAGCGCCACTCCACCGGTGTACCGATCATCCCTGACTCAGTCTGCAGGTTTGTCGCATGTCGCGGTGTGGTGACGTCATAACGCTAGCCCTCTGAGGGCTCTGGTGTCCCTGCCATGTGGGTTTGTCTAAAAAAAGAAGAATTAGGTATAGATGAATCCCAGATTGTTTGATTTGAGCTCCCCATACTTTATTGATTTTTCCCAACAACCATTCAGTGGGGGGTCACCCTCCAACACAGAAACCTGTTGGAGGAAGATTGCCCCTCCAGAAGGGCAGGATCATGAAGGTCCTGATGAGCGATGGGTGAATTTGTTTGGCGAATTTGGATCTACAGCGGATTGGCCTGTTGCTTTGGTCCGTGGATTTCAGTGAATCAATCTCATAAAGGGTGAGTCAGGTTTTGCAGATTTTTTGTTATTATTACCAATACACTCCACGTATTCCAGAACCTGTGGACAGATTTGTAGAATCCAGTCCGTGGATTCAGCAATCCGTTGGTGGATTCTTAAGAATCTGCCAACGGATTGCTGAATCAACGGATTGGATCCTACAAATGTATCCATAGGTTGTATCCAATGGCGGTTTCCGGTTTCTGATTAATCCGCTGGGATTAGGGGCGGGGGGCAAATGCAAGAATATTCGGGAAACGGAATTGGGCAGATTTGATTATGTCTACTCTCTGCCCATTTTGGTGGGATGATTCTTTCGAGAGATATAGGGGCCAGACCTAGTGTTATAGGTCCAATCATTATTAAAGGGAAAGCCTTTTTTTATTAGCGATCCACCTCCAATTCCTAATTTTGTTAGCAGCATAATCCCCAGTATCTCTACATAATTTATTTTTCTTTCCTTCGCAAATGTAGCATCATAAGTGAAAAAGAACAAATATCAAGGACATTGTTCCAATTGAGTAAAAATGCCTAACTAACATCAAATGTGAATGCTTTAATAATCCACAACCCTCTGGAAATTATTATTTTATTGTCTATATACTGTAATGTTGTAAGGTGGTCAAATTCCACCAGCGTCTCATTTCTTCCTTTCATAGTTTTTCAAACTGGTTAAAGCTGTTTTTAATGCCAGTATTTTTCTCTCTGTGTGGAACAATGTCCCCACCAAGAGCATTTACATATTCATTTATCCTAAACATTCTCTCCTTGCTTGATTTCATCATGATGAAAAATGTGAACTTCTATAACAATACAATAAAGGCTTCTATTTAAAATAGGTTAATAAACAAGACAAAAAAATAGAATAGCATCAAAACATTTTCTTAATAAAAAATGTGTGTGTGATGACTATGGGCCTCATGCAGTAAGCGTTGATAAGGATTTTTTCGGCATTTTATAGTCAAAATTGGGTTTGAGATTCAGTAAGCGCCGATAAGTGCTTGATTTCGGCAGCTTTCGTAGCCGATAATTTTGTTATGGCCAGTCGGCTGCCGATAAGCCTGTTTTCGCCACTGATCGCCACTTTTTTAAATCGGCTGGATTCAAGTACCAAAATCAGCTTATCGGGGCTGATCAGCACTACGAAATTGAGATGTTATGGCCAATTTCTCCCGCCAACTAAAGTTGGCAGGTTGGAGGGGAGAACGATCGCTAAGGCTGGCGGAACGGCACTTAGAAAAAAAAACTCTTCTGTACATCAATGGAGTCAATGGAGCGGGGACGTATAACAGTATAGTACTGTTTACGTTTCATTGCTCACAATACAAAGGTGATTTGCATTACAGTGTGGGGGGCATTCCCTGCATTGTGTCACAGCTGACGTGTATTATTTGCATAACATTGTACTTTTACATGTTTTCATCATTTGCGTGTCACATTACTCATCATGTGATGATGTGTCAAGGGAAAATCCTATACTTAACTCTTAAAGGAGAACCTCACATCATATCACACATTTTACTGAACTGAGCGACAATTATTTACATGATGTTACACATGTCACACATGTCACACATACACCGTATATTCATGTTCCTTTACATTACACAATGCTTGTAATGTGTGACGCATCTTTAAACGTTCATGTACATCTTTCTTCTCATGTTTACATCTAGTTTGGGTCCTCCCTATTTTCATGACGTCACTTATTGGACACTCAATCACATTGCATGTTTACATTGTAAACGTTGCATTACAAGCACTTCAACCTAACTTATACACACATGTACAGTAATTAATCATTGTGACACCTTGCAAACTCATTCTATAGCAACTATCCTCATTACAGAAATGCATGCATATGCACACGACAATTCATTGTTGTCAACATGTGACAATAACATGGCTAATTACACATGTTACAGCAAACTTTTCCCACGTCAATCTCAGCCTTTTTGTCTAATTACATGACTGACTGTTGCGTTCAGAAGTGTTACATGCATTGCACATTAAACTATTTATTTTCAAGCAATGTTTGTACAAAGCTTCACGTGACATCATTGTCAAATATCATCATTCCCTGCAGAATACACACAACAAATACTTCTAAGATCAACTGCACACAGCTTGGCACAGAAGTACTTTATTATGTTAATGTAACACCTTGCATTTTACTATGTCACCTGACATCATCACATACCTATTTAAAGGACGCCCATTACCTGCTCATTCACAGCTACTCATTTCAAAATGTTGCGATTGTTTAGGAGACGGAGGAACATTCTTTTTCATGACATGCTTGCTGATCAAGAGAATGATATAGGGCAAGGGAGGGACAGACCGAGGGACAGTGACAGGGACAGGCACGCGGATACGACAGGGACAGGGAGAGGGACAGGCCGAGGGAGAGGTAGAGGGACAGGAGATCAGAGGAGAAGACAGAGGAGACAAGTTGTGCCTCGTCCGCGTGTGTACAGGGAGAGAACCCTGTTAGATGGGATGAGTGAGGAGGAGATAGTAAGTCGCTATCGTTTGAGTTCAGCAGCAATCTTATCTCTTTATGAGGAGATAAGGGGAGATTTAGATTTTTTGACAGCCAGAGGTCGTGCAGTCCCTGGGCTTGTTAAAATGCTGTGCTCATTACATTATCTTGCTTCCGCGTCATTCCAGACAACTGTGGGCATAGTGGGCGGGGTCTCGCAATCTACATTCTCGCGGGCCTTTACCCAGTTTCTCTATGCACTCAATAGACGCGCTAGGAATTATATTCATTTTCCTACAGAGGCGACAGAGTGGCTGGAAGTCAGGAATGGCTTCTATAATATAGCAGGGATACCATGTGTGCTGGGTGCAATCGATTGCACACATGTTGATTTGATTGCACCTAGTCAGAGTGAGCATGTGTACCGCAATCGTAAGCACTACCATTCACTCAATGTACAGGTTGTATGTGATGCCACGATGAGGATAATGCATGTGGTACCCAAATTCCCTGGTTCCAGTCACGATTCCTCTATCCTGAGGAACTCTTCAGTCTTCCATGCGTTCGAAGAGGGACATTTTGAACATGGTTGGCTGCTGGGTGAGTACAGATTTAGATGTCCTAACACAAAACACATTTTTCTTTAGGAATGTTGGCATTGTAGAATCTTATCACTAATGTAAGCTTATGTGTGCTCCATTGATTATAGGTGACTCGGGATACGGAATTAGGCCGTGGCTCTTGACTCCGGTGCTAAACCCTCAAACTGAAGCAGAGGAGAGGTACAATGCAGCCCATATCTCTACAAGATCTGTTATAGAGAGGACATTTGGCCTACTCAAGACCAGATTTAGGTGTCTGGACAGAACTGGTGGGGCTCTTCTATACAAGCCTCAAAAAGTGTCTGATATTATCCTTGCCTGTTGCATTTTGCACAATGTTGCACTCAGGCACAATGTACAATCAGACCTAGCTGAGCCTTTGGTAGACGAGCATCGCACCCATGTAGCTGCTGAAAATGAACAAACAGCCAGTGGTGGCCAGACACGCCAGAATCTCATCAATTCATTTTTTTCTTGTAAGTAAAAACATATATGTTCCTAGTACTACTTTTATAGTTAAATTATGTTATATTAACAATAATGTTTTTTTATATAACCTTCTGTTAGGACACAGATGAATATGGGTTGCACACCTTTCTTTTCTCTGCTGTGTGCACAAAGGGATGTGGCACCGGTATGTTATTGTTGCACAGGTTATATAATCCCTCTTCAATTGTACATTAGTTGTGTGTATGTGAATACAACTGGGGTAACAAAGCAGTAATATTTTAGCATTGTGTTGTTCCTTATGCAAACACAATACACATAGTATGCCCATAGTCATTCATTCTTCTAGTATGCTTACATACAATGTTATTGGTGCAGTGTAACATGTACATCCATATGATGTGTACACCAGGCTGCTTTACATTTTGAATGTCATGAAATATACATGGTGTTGCACATTTAACACCAAATACACACTTTGCTGTGTTGCTTACGGTACTGAAGATGGCATGTCAATGTTTGCAATTTATATATTGTTCCATTGCATTATAGGTATATCTCCAGTATGACTGATCATGGTATGTATATTTGCTGACATCTGTCATAAGATGTGCCTACCTCAATATTCGTATAAGTTTTTGAAGTAAAAACCCAACATATTGGTTTAAAGAAAAATGTAACATACATGTACTTTCTGTATCATGTACATGCATTTAGCTACTATTGAGGTTTCATGTGCATTGTATTAGAAAATGATTACTCCCATTTCATCACATTTTATGTATGTTCCCTTATAAATTCCATTAATGTAATATAGAGGTGTTTGGAGAAAAGGGGATAACTGTACTTATTTGTTTACTTACGGGAGCTCATTCATCACGGATGCAATTGACTGATCATAACACTCCATGCATGAATGCCTGTAATCACAACAATGCGTAGTACATCTTATATTTAGCAATGTAGGTGATTATTAATGCTAGAAATTAATAGTCAACATTAATTAAAATTTGTGACATGTGTATGTATAAGTCACACGTGTGTGGATGTGACCTACATGTAACAAGTGTCAAAGTGTAAACAAAACCACAATTTTGTCCCAAATGTTACTGTAATTTTGCATTTCTAATTTCCCACAATGACAATGTTGGTAATATATTTGGAATGTCATTCACGTCACTTCATCATTATCATGATGATAATTATCAAGTATTCTCTAAATATAAACGTCAATCACGTGCACATTAGCATAGGCACACTTTTTAAGACAACTGTTTGTGTCTGTATCAATTTGTGTAGGATCCATGTATAACATCGACAAATGATAACAGCAGGTTTATTATGGTAGCTTATATCATCATATTCACTGTACTATTTATTTATATAACGTTTAATAAACACAGTAAACTATAGTTAGTTAGGTAAATGAAATATACACAGAAACGTACTTCATTACATGATGTTGATGTAATATTCAGAACATCATGCATTGTAGGGGACCACAACATCTAGCCAATAACATTATTTGCTACAGTCCCAAACCATTTTATCAACATGCCCATGTAACAAGAGATTTTTAACAATAAATGGCTAGTTGGTTGTAAGTGTCCTTTACATTGGGAGAAGGAGTGGCTCAGTGAGTAAAGACACACACTGGCACTGAGAGTTTGAAGCAGGGGAGTCTGGTTCAATTCCCGGTGTCGGCTCCTTGTGACCTTGGGCAAGTCACTTTATCTCCCTGTGCCTCAGGCGGCAAAAAATAAATTGTAAGCTCCACGGGCCAGGGACCTGAGCCTGAAAAATGTGTCTGTAAAGCGCTGCGTACAACTAGCAGCGCTATACATGAACATGCTCATATTATTATTATTATTATTATTGTTACATAGTTTCGACAGTCATACGTTCCATTACACAATAGAATACACAAATGTGTTAGCAGAGTGGGAATGGTTATTATATATAAAACACACCATGCCATAAAATGTTAGTAGTAATTAAAGAACACTGAAGAAAAATTCATGAGGCACTCTTTTGCAACATCATTATGTTAATTAAGTGCTTATGCAATATAGGCATAAGGGTATCACATTTTTAATTGTTTGTTAATAAGCGCTGCAAGCAATATAAAATTAGTTCCATATGTAGTATAGTAGTCGGTGGCTCCTCCTCACAATCATCTCATATAAAGGTAGACTCTTCTGAAATCATACATTGATCCGATTGTATCTTCCCCGACATCTCTGAAATACAGCAAACACATGATGGTTAAAGATGGCACCTTACTATATATGTATCCGTGACAACGCGTTACACAGCTCTATATGATTGTGTAGATACACACGTCAGTCACTTATATGTTAGAAGTACAAGTGTACATCATTATGTAATCGTTCATTAAATTAGTAGCAGGCATAACTATGTATATGAAGTTAACGTTGCCTGTATACTGAAAAAAGTGCGCGCACATCTTAGTGTGCGCACGCACTTCACGCTTGGTTCGACTAACTGTTAGCGCATGCGCAAAACAATGCGTACATTGTGCGTTCAATACATGTTGAAAATACCATTAACCATAAAATATTTATTTCAAATACAATGAAGGCGAAACTACATTCGTTCTTAACCATAAAATATTTATTTCAAATACAATGAAGGCGAAACTACATTCGTTCTAAACGAGTACATCTGTATTCTTTTTAAACAGACGTGTGTGGACAGAAAGAACGGCCGATAACACAATGCGCAAATGCAATACGTGTGACGTCATGTTAAGCCAGCGTGAAGCGCACGCAAACACTCCTCCCACTCAATTAACATTCGGCTAACGCCCAGTGTATGCCCACAAACACTGAGCCGCACGCATGACACAGTGCAGTTACCGTAACTATAACAAAACAACACAGCCAATAGGCTTTGACGCGCGCACATCGCTTGGGGGCGGGACTTACATCCGTAATCCTTTTTAAGGACGCCTTGGCCCATGACAAGGGTCCCACGTCATACGTGGTGGACCCGGTTTTTTATTTTGTAGATGTTGCATGATAACAAAACAGGTATGTGTTAGAGTTATGGTAACATGTTGCTAATATGTTTAAAGGGATAGGAAAGTACGTATATTTATTCCGTCAGCAATGTGTACTATTCTTTCAGGTTCTACTATATTGTAATAGGAAACAATTTGTTTGTGATCGCTACATGTTATGCAGTCTGCAATGTTACGCTGTATCCACGCATTTAAAGTGAAAATGGTGGTTAGAAAAATAAAATAAAAATTAAACGCTGAGTCAACGCATAACGATTGTTATATTTACCATTCTTGTAGAATTAACACTTCGTCTGCCTGCAACTGGTCGCTCCAGAAAACCAAGGCATTTGCATCCACGCTTGACCCAAACGCTGAATCCTGTATGACACACATCTCCTCCATGAAGCGCTCATAGGAATCGCCACTGCTTTCTTCAAACAATTGGTCCGGAGGTAGGTTCATTTCTTCGGGTACCCATTCCAATGCATTTTCAGCTGAAAGGCTTGGTACATAATCATAGTAGTTATGTTCTTGTACAATGTGGGTTTCAGGAATGGAGGGTGCAGATATTGCAGCAGGTATCGATTCACACGGAACAGTAGTAGCGGATCCATTGCTATTGGCATTAGGAATAAATATGCCATTTAGCACAATATGTGTGCCCTCTTCCACGGTGAAATGTTTTTCCTTAGCAATCTTCCAAAAACCATACCTGTCTTGTAGCTTATCCTGCACACGTTCAAAACAGTCATTAGTTGATAAAGTGAATCTTACTGAGGATTTAAAATTTCGCGCATGCCCAGGTTCTTGGTAATAAGGATACTTGGCTCTAATCAAATCATAGATTTGTCCCGTGTTGGCTTTGTGTCCCGAAGCGGACAAAATCGCTTCTGCTATCATGAATTTGTAGCCTCTGTGCGGATGCATATTTTTAAATAATTCATCAGCCATTGCAGATTAACAGAAAAGATGTCTGCAGTTCTCTGTTGTTTGCTCATAAGAATGAAACGGTTCAAATGCTAACTATTTGCTGTATTTCCTTTTCAAGGTCACAAAAAGTTTCAACTTGTACTCCTTGTTTGAAGCACCAATTGGATGTGTAGAAATAATTGGTTTCACATTTGTGGTTTGTGATAGCCATTTTTCAGAACAACATGTAGCAAACTTTATCTTATTTCTCAAAACATTGGTAAACTTTTAATTAAGAAACATTGTGGGTTGAGGAAAAATAACATTGACCACTGTCTGAAAATAGTGCTTACACAGCCATATAATGAAATACACACACACCTGCAAAAGTAAATGTTTTTTTTCCTCATAAATTTCTGTGTGTATTTGAAAGTCTGGTTAACTCCCTGTCTGCATCAGTTTAAGTACGTGTGTATATGTAGATATATATATATCTCTCTCATAAATATATATATATATATATATATATAGTTATACGTTACCGTTCCAAGGATTGGTAAACAAGAGACAGCACTCAATGTTGAAAATCAAAGTGTATTAGTGAAAGCAAAAATACATCCAGAAACCCAACGTTTCGGTCCTACAGAATGGGACCTTCCTCAGGGGGATACGTATCAATACGACAAATTACATGATGAAAAAAATGAATATTATGATATTTATCTAATAGTGTCACCATTGATGTCCAGTCCGTGGATTCAGCAATCCGTTGGTGGATTCTTAAGAATCTGGCAACGGATTGCTGAATCAACGGATTGGATCCTACAAATGTATCCATAGGTTGTATCCAATGGCGGTTTCCGGTTTCTGATTAATCCGCTGGGATTAGGGGCGGGGGGCAAATGCAAGAATATTCGGGAAACGGAATTGGGCAGATTTGATTATGTCTACTCTCTGCCCATTTTGGTGGGATGATTCTTTCGAGAAATATAGGGGCCAGACCTAGTGTTATAGGTCCAATCATTATTAAAGGGAAAGCCTTTTTTTATTAGCGATCCACCTCCAATTCCTAATTTTGTTAGCAGCATAATCCCCAGTATCTCTACATAATTTATTTTTCTTTCCTTCGCAAATGTAGCATCATACGTGAAAAAGAACAAATATCAAGGACATTGTTCCAATTGAGTAAAAATGCCTAACTAACATCAAATGTGAATGCTTTAATAATCCACAACCCTCTGGAAATTATTTTATTGTCTATATACTGTAATGTTGTAAGGTGGTCAAATTCCACCAGCGTCTCATTTCTTCCTTTCATAGTTTTTCAAACTGGTTAAAGCTGTTTTTAATGTCAGTATTTTTCTCTCTGTGTGGAACAATGTCCCCACCAAGAGCATTTACATATTCATTTATCCTAAACATTCTCTCCTTGCTTGATTTCATCATGATGAAAAATGTGAACTTCTATAACAATACAATAAAGGCTTCTATTTAAAATAGGTTAATAAACAAGACAAAAAAATAGAATAGCATCAAAACATTTTCTTAATAGAAAATGTGTGTGTGATGACTATGTTCTATAAGATATAATAGGGAAAATATAAAATGTGTGATCAAAATATGTAAGTGTAACGGTTGTACCCCCACCAAATCTCCTATTGGCCCCTATGTGAGGATACTGTCCCATGTCACATGTAATGTAGTGTGGTGCACCAACTGGCTTACAGGACTCCTGAGTCTCCCACTTGATGGTATAGGGGAATACACCAAGACTGGCTCGTGAGGTAGTGCTGAGTTCTACTCACTTTTGGTACAGCGTCTCCATCCTCCTCAGGGAGGAGTCTCTGGAAGAGAACCCCTGGGTGCAGCTTCTCCCTGAATGACTCCAGTCTCAGACAAGAAGGTTCTTTTCAACAGGGCAATCTTTATTGACATCCAACATCGTTACCCCCAAAACTAGTTCTCAATGTATAGATCCTACAGTCTAAAAATGACATAATCCATCTGGCCTAAATTAGTAGAATAGGGATCAAAGGTCAATAACTACTAATGGGGTCAGGAACAAGACTAGTGGTCTTGTTTCTTATAATCTTGTTTCTTATGTAATAGATATCCTGGGAAGCTGTTCCAAAGCTAGAATACTTTTACTATTGGTCTCTGAGAGAACAAGCTTGACACATATTTATTTAACCTGTTCAGTCCTGAAGAAAGAAGCTGGCAGATTACAGTTTTAACACTTACATTCCCTCCTTTTGTTCTGGAAGAACAATTCAATCGACCAGTCCCATTTATTCTTCTTACACACCACTCAGGAGAGGAAAAACTCCAAGGGAGAAACCTCTAAGAGACCATTGGGGATGCAGTAAACCCTATCTCTCTTAGGTACCTGTTTGATAATCAGAGATGGACACATATGGGTGGTTGACGAGACCAAGACTATTGGTATTTCTCGCTCTCATTGTGGGAAACATATACATAAACTGTAGCGCTTAGCAAGCAGAAGCAGCTTTCTTTTTGGCAAAAATAGAGCTTGATTACACTTTTAGCATCTGAAATTTGTACATACACACAAAGTAATAATTTGCGATTGCCATGATTCCGATAAAGAATTTTCATTCCCAACGCACCTAGCCAATTTCCAAGACCAAATGGTCCAATCGAACCCTTTTGGTTCCTTCGCATTCTAGATTGAATTTCTGGTAGATGTGTCCATGTCATGATGTATACTTTTGGCATTGGTCATCAATATAAAACACACATTCTTTACCTACTAACTTACAACCCCTCCTTATGCTGCTCAACAGATAATCTAGTGCCATACAATTTTGCAATACTATGTCTCTAATTTGTTGTTCTTTGCTATGAGTCTTAAAATAGCGCTCTTAAGTATCGTTTAAAAAACGGCATCTATATTGGACTACCAAGAAATGCCTTTGTGCATACAAATCAACATTCCTAAAAAGGTTATTTAGACCTCCCGCAACTCTCTTACTGAGCACTTAATAATTAATGCCTTTCAATTTAGTATCCTTTGCTTGAGTAGGGGGAACATTATTCTAATTCTATTTCTGAGCAAAGTGGGGGTTGGTATGGGTTTAATATGTCCTATGAGGAGACGACCCTGCCCAACACTACATCTTACATTTACTACATTTACTCAGAATATCGGAACAGCACCAAAATGGGATACCATGGTCAAAATGGATACTTGTGATCCTTTCCTTGTGGTTGACACACACACCTTCCCACCTTCCTCAGTATCCAATCTTCTCAGCCCCCTCGTATCCTTAGAGACAGTCTTTTTAAAGAACGGTTAACATTATATAGTCCTGCTGGACCAAAAAAAAATTAGTCCATAGTGCATAACTTTGATTCCTATTTGGCCATTGTCATACGGCCCCAGTTGATTTCTTTTTTTGGTCCTCTCTTGGGGGATACTGCTGACACATTTCATCGCACCAAAAAGAAGGACATTAGATCGGTGGGGGGGTTGGCAACACACTTCTGACCAAAGTTTTGTGGTCATAACACAGAGAGTAATGAGTAGGACAGACCAAATTACAAAAAACATCCACTAGCTTCGCTCCCAGTAAAATAAATCTAACCACACAAGCCCCAACAAATGCCAACACCTCATCTCTACATAGACTAAACAATAAAATCACTTTTCCCAAATAAACATAACTGGTCTAGTTGCAGGATAACTTTATCTATCTTCTATCACAGAGTCATAACTTTCCCTAGGCGCAAGTCGTATTTCTAGTCCCTTCGTAAACCAGTTCTTTTATATATATATATAGTTCTACAAAAATCTTATAGCATCTTGTCTTTTGTCCACGGGGTTAAATAACGCTGTGTTCCTGGGGGTTGCAACTTAGTGGGTTATGGATAGTAACATTGGGGTTACATTGCACTAAGAGGTGGCGTTTTTGTTTCCAGGATTCCATTATATACAACAGAAGGTGGACATATATGCTCTACCAAGGAACAAATAAATGAAAAGCACATATTATTTAAACAAATATTCCTGTTACTACCCCTAGTCTCATAATTGAATACCACGTATATAAACCTAACAGCATAAACATTGTAATTAAAATAAAAACCTGCGTAAGAAAAAAACGGTTATTAAAAAGTTCAAAGTTCGTATATTGAGGTCCGGATTCTAGGTACAGAAACTTTCTCCTTTGGTTAGTGCCGTACGGGGTTTTATTGTGACCCAAAACACACAACTGAAAATAACGTGATGTCTTTAGCCTCCCTTCTGTATTGAGTGTTAATTTGAAGCGACCTGTGGGTTGCAACTTGTGGTACAAATGCGATTCCAGAAAATACTATGACTAGGCGGGTGGGAGAATCTGGAAGGCCCTCATATTAGATGAGCAGACGCTTTAGCGTCACCTTTATACTTCATCTAATAGTATGGACTGCACCTGGACATGAGACATCAAACAATTGCATTAGTTTCACACAATAGACGCTGTGATTAAAATCGTCTGTTTTAGAGCATAATATACAAATTATAATCTAAAAATGTACGGGGTGACCATTGGTTTTCCCATGAGAAAAATTATTTCGATTGTCACGGTAGGCCAGGCCAAATACAACGTTAGATTTAAGGGACGATCACAAAGCAAAAACAGCAGGAAAAAAGCATTGCGGTTTATTCGGGAAGGACTCAGAAACACCACAGAGAACTACAAGAAACAGCAGAAGTATACTTTGGGGGACCTTAGACTTATTAGGGAAATAAATTGGGGGGGATTGCCTTTTGTTTGGCTCAAAATCCAGAGTTGGGGGAAACAGGGAAGCCCCTGTGTAATTCACCCTGGCACTGTCAAAT
This sequence comes from Ascaphus truei, assembly GCA_036426205.1. Taxonomy (NCBI): domain Eukaryota; kingdom Metazoa; phylum Chordata; class Amphibia; order Anura; family Ascaphidae; genus Ascaphus; species Ascaphus truei. The sequence goes on along the minus strand of WSYH01000946.1, from coordinate 124,084 downwards.
CTGCTGCTTGACTGGGTGGGGACAAATATAAGTGTACTACCAGAACTGTGGACCTAACTCACTGCACCAATAATTATATTTCCAGCCAAATATCCCCATAAACGACCATCACAAGTGAAATTTCACAGTTCAAGGGCTATGGAACATGACATAGGAAAAAACAGGGTCAGTTCACTTTCAAGCACCTCCATATCATGAACTGGGGCATTGGAAAATGCTTATTTCACATTGCTAATTTCACAACCTGGGTTTTTTTAAATCACAGGACAAACACAATCATTGTAGGTTTTTAAAAAAATTCAACCAACAATGTAGGCACAAGAGCTTGGCACTCACCATTTGCACCTATCATGTGGGGTTTCTAAAACCTCTCTTTCTATAAGACACCAGCAAGAATACCAAAATTGACACACGATGTATTGTCCTTGCCTTTTGTATAAATATTCCTCTGTTAGCATATTAAAACCAGAAGTGATAATTCAGCCGCCTTGTGTGCATTGAATCTTTGCTTCTCCGAGCTCGACTATCATATCTGAGACCAGAAGCATATAGCAGCTGCGTGATAAATCTCCCCGGGTCGAGTAGAAGAAGTTGCCTGCTCTAAGGTCTGGTCATGAAGACTGAACCTAACAGATACTGTCCCATGTCACATGTAATGTAGTTTGGTGCACCAACTGGCTTACAGGACTCCTGGGTCTCCCACTTGATGGTATAGGGGAATACACCAAGACTGGCTCGTGAGGTAGTGCTGAGTTCTACTCACTTTTGGTACAGCGTCTCCATCCTCCTCAGGGAAGAGTCTCTGGAAGAGAACCCCTGGGTGCAGCTTCTCCCTGAATGACTCCAATCTCAGACAAGAAGGTTCTTTTCAACAGGGCAATCTTTATTGACATCTTCACAGGCAGACTGCCCCTCATAGCGGCCAGTCTTTAGCCGCACATGTTCAAGGTTGCCCACCTCAAGGAAATCCCTGGACACCACTCCCAGTCAGGGCCCTAGAAGCTGTCCTTGCTCTTCCCTTACTCTCTAATAGAGTAAGGGGAATAGTCTGCCCACCTCTCCCCTAAGGGAGGGCCACAATCCTTGCCAGAGCCCTGGCACTGTATTGGGTCAAATAGTCACACACTGCAACTCTGCTCTGCAGCACATCACACTGAACACTGCAACTGACAGTGAACAGACACACTAACTTTAGGAAGTGATGCGTAATATATAGCTCCAGTAGGCACCACGCCTGTGTCACTGTAAGTGGACATAGAGCATGCTGTCACTTCCTTTGCTACACACTACACCTCACAGGGAATGAGGGCAAACCTCATGATTACTCCTGGCACACCTGCCCTCTTAACAGGGATTACTGCTCAGGAAGAGAGAGGCATGTAACCCCCAAATTACACAGGGCTACATAAAGTAAATACAACTTCTAATTGGATATAATAAATTGTACAGATGTATCACCTTGTATGTATTAGCTGACATAGAGCATGTACTGATGCAGTGTGCAAAGCCTTGACCATCCGCAGCGCACAGCATAGCAGTCGGTAATGGCCCATCGGGATTAACATAGCGGGGGTCCGTGCGTCTGAATGGGACTCACTCTGTTTGAATCGTACTGGACTGCACCTGTCTGAAAGAGACGCGCAGTAAGTGTGAGACTGAATCAGTCACTCTCCCTGCGCGGCTCTAACAGGCTCTATGGCACCCCATAACAGGGTCTGTAACTTGGGAAGCATTGGGTCACCAAGGCTAAAATTAATGCGGTTCAGGTCCGGAGCCCCCCTGCTTAAATGCTGTGTTATTAAAATAAAAGCCGCACGATTTACTGTTATAAGCGCACAGGGAGAGTGACTGATTCAGTCTCACTCTTGCTGCGCGTCTCATGAAGACAGGTGAAGGCCCGTAGGATTCACACAGCGTGAGTCGCAATCACAAGCAGGGACCCCCGCTGTGTTAATCCAGATGGGCTATTAAATGTGGCCGCTGGGATTACATGTAAACAGATGAAAAAAAAAACCTGTCCGCAGTGGATTACGTGAGGAGAGTGACAGCGACCATAATGCTGCATCTGTATGTGAATGTGTGAATGAAAAGAGTGTGAAATACAACAGCATTTATCTATAGCTCTAAACCACAATATAAATGTATGGGAAATGATGTAAGTATGGGAGATGCAACCTGTAATACTACAAAAAATGATAGAAGTTATAAATGTAAGTGGAAGGAAAAAATGGAGTATAAAGTGAAAAAGAATACATAAAAGGCCAGTCCAGACCAGTAAATGCAAAAGGAATATCCACCTAATACAGTCCAGCTATCTTACATACTTACATAGTAGATGAGGTTGAAAAAAGGCATACGTCCATCAAGTTCAACCTATGCTAAATTTAGACAATAGATACGTTATCCTATATCTATCCTTATTATTGATCCAGAGGAAGAAAAACAAAAAAACCCATTAAGGGGGTGAAACAGGGGAGTAATCCCTGGTCAAGTAATGTGCCTTTAATCTAGCAGTGTGGTGGTTAACTGCTGGTAGTCAATTAATAAACACCACCTGCCTGATCTAGTTTGCTTACAAAAGCCTGTCTGTTGAGACAGGAAGTGACTCCTTAGCTCTGAATGAAAGCTGACCTTTGGAGACAGAGGAGTGTTCTTGAGTCTCCCAGGAGAGACTGACCAAGAGAACACACATCTCTGGAGCTGACCGGTCTTGAGCTCTGCCCAGCATAGCTGATTGCAAGACACCAAAAAAGACTTCTAAACCTGGACGCTGATATTTTCTGTGCACGCACGGGTGCGGTTCCAGGAGAGCAGAGAAGCTTACTCTACAGCAAAAAACAGATAAGACTTTCATTATTAAGAGACTGCTTATATCTGCTTCTTTCATGCTATATGTTTTGGGGCTGTGAGACATGCTTGACTTAGGGAGTTGTGAATTATTTGCATGGTATTTTCACTAGAGATACTCCCAAGTGAATAGAAGCTTTGTTCCCCCCCTGTGTTTGGATGATTTCCTGATGAAAAGGAAAAGGCACAATAAAGCCTATTATAATTTCACCTTATAAAAGCCTCCAATTGTGTACCTCTGTGAACATCCGTCTACAGGGGAGAAATAAATTCCTTCCTGACTCCAAGGGGTCTATGCACTAAGCAGAGAAAAAATGCATTAGCCAGTTTTGCAATTAGCCATGTTGTTGGCGTGTTAAACTCGCTGTATGCTGTAAGGGGTGAATCCCTGGCGAATGAATGCGCCACCACCATTTGATATAATGGCGAGTAACCGGTGGCGAGATGGCTGCCTGGCGAGAAGCTGCCGAGAAGCCTTCCCCTGACGAGTTGTGTTTGCAGCAGAGAGAGATCCGTTGCTCTCTCGGCGCAAACATCGGCATATTAAAAATTATTTTATATACAATTTTATTCATAGTGTACATGTGCAGGGGGTCTCCGGAACTGAACCGCATTGGTTTCAGGTCCGGGGACCCCCTGCTTCCCGAGATACAGGCCCCTTTATGAGGTGCCGGTATCCCTCTGCATTTAAAGGTCCCGATCACGTGAC
>WSYH01000946.1:30415-120522 GCA_036426205.1 Ascaphus truei | reverse complement strand
CGCGAAATTAAACAAGCAGAGGGATACCGGTACCCCATAAAGGGGCCTGTATCTCGGAAGCAGGGGGTCCCGACCTAAAACCAAAGCGTTTCAGCTCGGAGACCCCTGCACATCTACAGTATGAATAACACATATCAATAAACACTCATTCCTTACCTTTGCGGCTATCTGCTATGGTAATGAAGCAGCATGAATATATTTTTAATAATAATGTACAGTGAGCAGGGGTCCCCTGAGCTGAACCGCATTGCTTTGTGGACCAGGGACCCCCTGCTTCCCGAGTTACAGGCCCCGGTTGTGTGATCGGGTGGGTAGTTTCGCCGCCATGTTTTAGGCATTCCCATACGCTACTACCACAATAAAGCTGGCACGGCGGCTTAACCCCTTCATTGCCTTAGCGGTTAGCCGTTAAGTAATGAGTCCTTTAAAAGCATTTTTCCGCCTCGGATGCACTGCCCGGGGGTGGCTGGTATTATGGTATCACCTCAGAGACCCCCCGCATCAATCCCGCCAGAAAAAGCCAAAAAAATTCTAGCCGATCCGCCGCTCATCACGCAGCCTCTCACCATCAACTAGCCAACTTTTTTGCCGTGGCTGATACGGCATAAAAAGCCATTCTAGAGTGGCGAATAGCGGCGCAAGCTACTCGCCACCACTAGAATACAGCGTGGCGGAAAATGTGTCTATTTGAGCGGAAGTGCCTTCTCGCCTCGCCACTGGCGGAAAAAAAAACCGCCAACAAAACTGGCGTTTTTTTTTATTCTCTCGCCACTTTCCTCGCCCCTTACTGAATAGGGGTAGTACATTTTTGCGAAACGGACGAGAAGTGCTTTCCCCCGCTAACTGCATGAGCCCCAAGAATTGGCAATCGGATTAATCCCTGGATCAACATTCTTCCCATGTTTACTTATTTGGTATGCTCCTTGTATACCTTTCCCTTCTAAAAAGATGTCCAAACCTTTTTTTGAACAAATTTATTGAATCTGCCAACAGTCTCCATGGGTAATGAATTCCACATTTTAAGTGCCCTTACTGTAAGAACCCTTTCCTTTGTTGCTGGTGAAATCTTCTTTCCTCCAACCTAAGGGATGCCCCCATGTAATTTGTACTGCCCTTGGGAAGAATAGTTCATTTTGAAAGCTCCTTGTATTAACCGAATATATTTGGATATAGTTATCATATAACATCTTAGATGCCTCTTTTGTAATATAAATATTTCGGTGCCACTAACCTTTACCGCCTCATCAGTGTCTTTGATGCGATAGACTGGGAGGGCCAGGCATCTAGATTCTATTTCATAACCCCGTCTCTCCCACGGTCGGCCAATTGTGTTTTCCCGGTACTCCCAGATTTCGAAGCAACACAGCGTCCCCAGGACGAAGTTCCCGATATTTGACCTTATGATCATATCGCCTTTTTCCCATCGTTCAGTTTAGCTGTAGACTTCTCAGCTTGTGATAGGCCTGCTGTAAACTGTCTTTAAGTCTTTGCACGTATTTGAAATGGGTAGCATTGTGTATCCCATCCGTCGAAACTCTAAGATGTACATCCACTGGCATTCTCGCCTCCGCCCAAACATGAGGAAGTATGGGGAGAATCCAGTTGACTCGTGTCGGGTACAATTGTACGCATGCACCAGGGCCTCCACGTGTCGACTCCATTCAGTTTTTCTGAGCACTCAGTAGAGTTCCGAGCATGTCCAGTAAGGTTCGATTAAATCGTCTGGCAGTGCATCTCCTTCGGGTGATACAGGGTCGTTCGTGATTATGCGATGTTCAGCATGTTGAGCAGTTCTCTGGATCAACGTGCTCTATCCCTCTGCATTTAAAGGTCCCGATCACGTGACTGCGGAATGTAAACAAAGCAGAGGGATACCGGTACCCCATAAAGGGGCCTGTATCTCGGGAAGCAGGGGGTCCCGGATCTAAAACCAAAGCGGTTCAGCTCCGGAGACCCTCTGCACATCTACAGTATGAATAAAACACACATATCAATAAACACTCATTCCTTACCTTTGCGGCTATCTGCTATGGTAATGAAGCAGCATGAATATATTTTTAATAATAATGTACAGTGAGCTGATCGGGACCTTTAAATGCAGAGGGATACCGGCACCTCATAAGGGGCCTGTATCTCGGGAAGCAGGGGTGCCCGGACCAGAGCACGTTGATCCGAGAACTGCTCAACATGCTGAACATCGCATAATCACGAACGACCCTGTATCACCCGAAGGAGATGCACTGCCAGACGATTTAATCGAACCTTACTGGACATGCTCGGAACTCTACTGAGTGCTCAGAAAAACTGAATGGAGTCGACACGTGGAGGCCCTGGTGCATGCGTACAATTGTACCCGACACGAGTCAACTGGATTCTCCCCATACTTCCTCATGTTTGGGCGGAGGGCGAGAATGCCAGTGGATGTACATCTTAGAGTTTCGACGGATGGGATACACAATGCTACCCATTTCAAATACGTGCAAAGACTTAAAGACAGTTACAAGCGGCCTATCAACAAGCTGAGAAGTCTACAGCTAAACTGAACGTGGGAAAAAGGCGATATGATCATAAGGTCAAATATCGGGAACTTCGTCCTGGGGACGCTGTGTTGCTTCGAAATCTGGGAGTACCGGGAAAACACAAATTGGCCGACCGCTGGGAGAGACGGGGTTATGAAATAGAATCTAGATGCCTGGCCTCCCAGTCTATCGCATCAAAGACACTGAAGGCTGGGTAAAGGTATGGCACCGAAATATTTATATTACAAAAGAGGCATCTAAGATGTTATATGATAACTATATCCAAATATATTCGGTTAATACAAGGAGCTTTCAAAATGAACTATTCTTCCCAAGGGCAGTACAAATTACATGGGGGCATCCCTTAGGTTGGAGGAAAGAAGATTTCACCAGCAACAAAGGAAAGGGTTCTTACAGTAAGGGCACTTAAAATGTGGAATTCATTACCCATGGAGACTGTTGGCAGATTCAATAAATTTGTTCAAAAAAAGGTTGGACATCTTTTTAGAAGGGAAAGGTATACAAGGACATACCAAATAAGTAAACATGGAAGAATGTTGATCCAGGGATTAATCCGATTGCCATTCTTGGGGCTCATGCAGTTAGCGGGGGAAAGCACTTCTCGTCCGTTTCGCAAAAATGCCTACCCCTATTCAGTAAGGGGCGAGGAAAGTGGCGGAGAATAAAAAAAAAACGCCAGTTTTGTTGGCGGTTTTTTTTTCCGCCAGTGGCGAGGCGAGAAGGCACTTCCGCTCAAATAGACACATTTTCCGCCACGCTGTATTCTAGTGTGGCGAGTAGCTTGCGCCGCTATTCGCCACTCTAGAATGGCTTTTTATGCCGTATCAGCCACGGCAAAAAAGTTGGCTAGTTGATGGTGAGAGGCTGCGTGATGAGCGGCGGATCGGCAGAATTTTTTTGGCTTTTTCTGGCGGGATTGATGCGGGGGGTCTCTGAGGTGATACCATAATACCAGCCACCCCGGTGCCACCGTGCATCCGAGGCAGGAAAAATGCTTTTAAAGGACTCATTACTTAACGGCTAACCGCTAAGGCAATGAAGGGGTTAAGCCGCCGTGCCAGCTTTATTGTGGGTAGTAGCGTATGGGAATGCCTAAAACATGGCGGCGAAACTACCCACCCGATCACACAACCGGGGCCTGTAACTCGGGAAGCAGGGGGTCCCTGGTCCACAAAGCAATGCGGTTCAGCTCAGGGGACCTCCTGCTCACCTGCGAATGTAAACAAAGCAGAGGGATACCGGTACCCCATAAAGGGGCCTGTATCTCGGGAAGCAGGGGGTCCCCGGACCTAAAACCAAAGCGGTTCAGCTCTGGAGACCCTCTGCACATCTACAGTATGAATAAAACACACATATCAATAAACACTCATTCCTTACCTTTGCGGCTATCTGCTATGGTAATGAAGCAGCATGAATATATTTTTAATAATAATGTACAGTGAGCAGGAGGTCCCCTGAGCTGAACCGCATTGCTTTGTGGACCAGGGACCCCCTGCTTCCCGAGTTACAGGCCCCGGTATGTGTGATCGGGTGGGTAGTGTCGCCGCCATGTTTATAGCGTCCCATACGCTACGTACCCACAATAAAGCTGGCACGGCGGCTTAACCCCTTCATTGCCTTAGCGGTTAGCCGTTAAGGTAATGAAGTGGCCTTTAAAAGCATTTTTTCCTGCCTCGGATGCATGCCGGGGGGCACCGGTGCTGGTATTAATGGTATCACCTCAGGAGACCCCCGGCATCAATCCCAGCCAGGAAAAAGGCCAAAAAAAATTCTGCCGATCCGCCGCTCATCAGCAGCCTCTCACCATCAACTAGCCAACTTTTTTCGCCGTGGCTGATACGGCATAAAAACGCCATTCTAGAGTGGCGAATAGCGGCGCAAAGCTACTCGCCACCACTAGAATACAGCGTGGCGGAAAATGTGTCTATTTTAGGCGGAAAGTGCCTTCTCGCCTCGCCACTGGCGGAAAAAAAAACCGCCAACAAAACTGGCGTTTTTTTTTATTCTCGCCACTTACTCGCCCCTTACTGAATAGGGGTAGGCATTTTTGGCGGGAAACGGACGAGAAGTGACTTTCCGCCGCTAACTGCATGAGGCCCCAAGAATTGGCAATCGGATTAATCCCTGGATCAACATTCTTCCCATGTTTACTTATTTGGTATGTCCTTGTATACCTTTCCCTTCTAAAAAGATGTCCAACCTTTTTTTGAACAAATTTATTGAATCTGCCATAACAGTCTCCATGGGTAATGAATTCCACATTTTAAGTGCCCTTACTGTAAAGAACCCTTTCCTTTGTTGCTGGTGAAATCTTCTTTCCTCCAACCTAAAGGGATGCCCCCATGTAATTTGTACTGCCCTTGGGAAGAATAGTTCATTTGAAAGCTCCTTGTACTTTACCGAATATATTTGGATATAGTTATCATATAACATCTTAGATGCCTCTTTTGTAATATAAATCTAATTAGCTAGCCTCTCTCCTAAGAAAGGTTGTCCAACCCCTTTATTAATTTGGTGGCTCTTCTCTGCACTCTCTCTAGTTCCAGAATGTCTTTTCTAAAGAGTGGCGCCCAAAACCGTACTCCATATTCAGGTGTGGTCTTATTAATGCTTTGTAAAGGGGCATAATTATGTTTACTTCCCTTCCATCCATTGCCTGTTTAATGCAAGTAAGACGAGTTGTGTTTGCAGCAAGAGAGAATCCGTTTGCCCTCTCGGCCGCAAACCATCGGCATATTAAAAATTATTTTATATACAATTTTATTCATGGTGTACATGTGCAGGGGGTCTCCGGAACTGAACCGCATTGGTTTCAGGTCCGGGGACCCCCTGCTTCCCGAGATACAGGCCCCTTTATGAGGTGCCGGATCATAAAGGGCCTGGATCTCGGGAAGCAGGGGGTCCCCGGACCTGAAACCAATGCGGTTTCAGTTCCGGAGACCCCTGCAAATGTACACATGAATAAAATTGATATAAAATATTTTTAATATGCCGATGTTTGCGGCCGAGAGGGCAAACGGATTCTCTCTTGCTGCAACACAACTCGTCTTACTTGCATTAAACAGGCAATGGATGGAAGGGAAGTAAACATAATTATGCCCCTTTACAAAGCATTAATAAGACCACACCTGAATATGGAGTACGGTTTTGGGCGCCACTCTTTAGAAAAGACATTCTGGAACTAGAGAGAGTGCAGAGAAGAGCCACCAAATTAATAAAGGGGTTGGACAACCTTTCTTATGAGGAGAGAGGCTAGCTAAATTAGATATTTTATATACAAAAAGAGGCATCTAAGATGTTTATATGATAACTATATCCAAATATATTCGGTAAAGTACAAGGAGCTTTCAAATTGAACTATTCTCCCAAGGGCAGTACAAATTACACGGGGGCATCCCTTTAGGTTGGAGGAAAGGAGATTTCACCAGCAACAAAGGAAAGGGTTTTACAGTAAGGGCACTTAAATGTGGAATTCATACCCATGGAGACTGTGATGGCAGATTCAATAAATTTGTTCAAAAAAAGGTTGGACATCTTTTTAGAAGGGAAAGGTATACAGGGACATACCAAATAAGTAAACATGGGAAGAATGTTGATCCAGGGATTAATCCGATTGCCATTCTTGGGGCCTCATGCAGTTAGCGGCGGAAAGGCACTTCTCGTCCGTTTCCCGCAAAAATGCCTACCCCTATTCAGGAAGGGGCGAGTAAGTGGCGAGAATAAAAAAAAAAACGCCAGTTTTGTTGGCGGTTTTTTTTTCGCCAGTGGCGAGGCGAGAAGGCACTTTCCGCCTAAATAGACACATTTTCCGCCACGCGTATTCTAGTAGTGGCGAGTAGCTTTGCGCCGCTTTCGCCACTTAGAATGGCGTTTTTATGCCGTATCAGCCACGGCCAAAAAAAGTTGGCTAGTTGATGGTGAGAGGCTGCTGATGAGCGGCGGTCAGCACTTAGAAATTTTTTTGGCCTTTTTCCTGGCTGGGATTGATGCCGGTGGTCTCCTGAGGTGATACCATAATACCAGCATCGGAGCCCCCGGCATGCATCCGAGGCAGGAAAAATGCTTTTAAAGGCACACTTCATTACCTTAGCGGCAACGCTAAGGCAATGAAGGGGTTAAGCCGCCGTGCCAGCTTTATTGTGGTAGTAGCGTATGGGACGCTATAAACAGAGGCGGCGACACTACCCCCCGATCACACATACCGGGGCCTGTAACTCGAAGCAGGGGGTCCCTGGTCCACAAAGCAATGCGGTTTCAGCTCAGGGGACCCCTGCTCACTGTACATATTATTAAAAATATATTCATGCTGCTTCATTACCATAGCAGATAGCCGCAAAGGTAAGGAATGAGTGGTTTATGATATGTTTGTTATATTCAACTGTAAGATGTGCAGAGGGTCTCCGGAGCTGAACCGCTTTGGTTTTAGATCCGGGACCCCTGCTTCCCGAGATACAGGCCCCTTTATGGGGTACCGGGATCCCTCTGCTTTGTACATTCCGCAGCACGTGATCGGGACCTTTAAATGCAGAGGGATACCGGCACTCATAAAGGGGCCTGTATTCGGGAGCAGGGGGTCCCCGGACCTGAAACCAATGCGGTTCAGTTCCGGAGACCCCTGCACATGTACACTCTGAATAAAATTTGATATAAAAAAATTTTTAATGCCGATGTTTGCGCCGAGAGAGCAACGGATCTCTCTTGCTGCAAACACAACTGTCAGGGGAAGGCTTCTCGCAGCTTCGCCAGGCAGCCATTCGCCACCGGTTACTGCCATTATATTCAAATGGTGGTGGCGCATTCATTCGCCAGGGATTCACCCGCCAGCATACAGCGGTTTAACACGCCAACAACATGGCTAATTGAAAACTGGCTAATGCATTTTTTTCTGCTTAGGCATAGACCCCTTGGAGTCAGGAAGGAATTTTATTCTCCCCTGTAGACGGATGTTCACAGAGGTACACAATTGGAGGCTTTATAAGGTGAAATTATAATAGGCTTATTGTGCCTTTTCCTTTTCATCGGGAAATCATCACACAGGGGGGGGAACAAAGATTCTATTCACTTGGGAGTATCTCTAGTGAAAATACCATGCAAATAATTCACAACTCCCTAAGTCAAGCATGTCTCACAGCCCCCAAAACATAGCATGAAAGAAGCAGATATAAGCGTCTCTTTATAATGAAAGTTTTCTTATCTGTTTCTTGCTGTAGAGTAAGCTCTCTGCTCTCTAGAACCGCACACCGTGCGTGCACAGAAAATATCAGCATCCAGGTTTAGAAGTCTTATTTGGTGTCTTGCAATCAGATATGCGGGCAGAGCTCAAGACCGGTCAGCTCCAGAGATGTGTGTTTCTCTTGGTCAGTCTCTCCGGGGAGACTCAAGAACACTCTCTCGTCTCCAAAGGTCAGCTTTCATTCAGAGCTAATGAGTCACTTCCTGTCTCAACAGACAGGCTTTTGTAAGCAAACTAGATCAGGCAGGTGGTGTTTATTAATGACTACCAGAAGTTAACCACCACAATGCTAGATTAAAGGCACATTACTTGAACAGGGATTACTCCCCTGTTTCACCCCCTTAAGGGTTTTTTTGTTTTTCTTCCTCTGGATCAATAATAAGGATAGATATAGGGAACGTATCTATTGTCTAATTTAGCATAGGTTGAACTTGATGGAATAGCCTTTTTCAACCTCATTACTATGTAAGTAGTAAGATAGCTGGACTGTATTAGGTGATATTCCTTTGCATTTACTGGTTGGAATGGCTTTTATGTATTCTTTGTCACTTTATACTCAATTTTTTCCTTCCACTACATTTATAAACTTCTATCATTTTTTGTAGTATTACAGGTTGCATCTCCCATACTTACATCATTTCCCATACATTTATATTGTGGTTTTAGAGCTATAGATAAATGCTGTTGATTTCACACTCTTTTCTTCACACTTCACATACAGATGCAAGCATTATGGTCGCTGTCATCTCCTCACGTAATCCACTGCGGACAGGTTTTTTTTCCATCTGTTTCATGTAATCCCAGCGGCCACATTTAACTAGCCCATCTGGATTAAACACAGCGGGGGGTCCTGCTTGTGAATGGGACTCACGCTGTGTGAATCCTACGGGCCTTCACTGTCTTCATGAGACGGCAGCAATAGTGAGAATGAATCAGTCCCTCCCTGCACGCTTAAACAGTAATCGTGCGGCTTTATTTTTAATAACACAGCATTTAAGCAGGGGGGCTCCGGACCTGAACCGCATTAATTTTAGCCTTGGTGACCCAATGCTTCCCAAGTTACAGACCCCGTTATGGGGTGCCATAGAGCCTGTTAGAGCCGCGCAGGAGAGAGTGACTGATCACGTCTCACACTTAACTGCGCGTCTCTTTCAGACAGGTGCAGTCCAGTACGATTCAAACAGAGTGAGTCCCATTCAGACGCACGGACCCCCGGATGTTAATCCCGATGGGCCATTACCGACTGCTATGCTGTGCGCTGCGGATGGTCAAGGCTTTGCACACTGCTAGTACATGCTCTATGTCAGCTAATACATACAAGGTGATACATCTGTACAATTATTTATCCAATTACAAGTTGTATTTACTTATGTAGCCCTGTGTAATTTGGGGGTTACATGCCTCTTCTTCTGGCAGTAATCCCTGTTAAGAGGGCAGGTGTGCCAGGAGTAATCATGAGGTTTGCCCTCATGCCCCTGTGAGGTTGTGTGTGTAGCAAAGGAAGTGACAGCATGTCTATGTTCACTACAGTGACAACAGGCTGGTGCCTACTGGAGCTAATATTACGCATCACTTCCTAAAGTTCGTGGGTCTGTTCATGTCGTTGCAGTGGTCAGGTGATGTTGCTGCCAGACGAGTTGCAGTTGTGTGACTATTGACCCAATACGTGCCAGGGCTTGGAAGGATTGTGGCCCCTCCCTTAGGGGAGAGGTGGGCCGACTATTCCCCTTACTCTATTAGAGAGTAAGGGAAGGCACTAAGGACAGCTTCTAGGGCCCTGACTGGGAGTGGTGTCCAGGGATTTCTTGAGGTGGGCAACCTGAAACATGTGCGGGTGCGGTAAAAGACTGGCCGCTATGAGGGGCAGTCGCTGTGAAGATTGTCAATAAAGATTGCCCTGTTGAAAAGAACCTTCTTGTCTGAGACTGGAGCATTCAGGAGAAGATGCACCCAGGGTTCTTTCCCAGAGACTCTCCCTGAGGAGGTGGAAGACGAGTGTACCAAAGTGAGTAGAAACTCAGCACTACTCACGAGCCAGTCTTGGTGTATTCCCCTATACACATCAAGTGGGAGATCAGGAGTCCTGTTAAGCCAGTTGGTGCACCACACTACATTACATGTGACCATGGGACAGTGATCCTCACATAGGGGCCAATAGGAGATTTGTGGGGGTACAACCGTTACACTTTTACATATTTTGATCACACAATTTATATTTTCCTATTATCTTATAAGAACATGTCATCACACACACATTTTCTAGTAAGAAAATGTTTTGATGCTATTATTTTTTGTCTTGTTTATTAACCTATTAAAGAGAGCCTTTATTATTGTTATAGAAGTTCACATTTTCATCCATGATGAAACTCAAGAGAGAAGTTTAGTAAATGAAAGTAAATGCTTTGGTGGGGACCATTGTTCCACACAAGAAAAGAGAAAATACTAGCCATTAAAAACAACTTTAACAGTTTGAAAACTAAGGAGAAATGTAACGCTGGTGGGCATTTGGACCACTTACAACATTACAAGTATATAGACAATAAAATACTTCCGAGAGGTTGTGGGAATTGAAAGCTTCACATTTGATTTAGTTAGCATTTTACTTCAATTGGACAATGTCCTGATATTGTTCTTTTTCAGAGATGCACATTGCAAGGAAGAAAAAAATTATGTAAGATACTGGGATTTGCTGCTACACAAATTAGGAATTGTGAGGGTGAGATGCTAATAAAAAGGCTTTCCCTTTAATAATGAGTGGACTATACACTAGGTCTTGGCCCTTATTTCTCGTCAAAGAATCATCCACCCCAAATGCAAGAGTAGACCATAATCAAATCTGCCCAATCCGTTTGCCCCGAATTCTTGCATTTGCGCCCCCCCGCCCCCTAATCAGAGGATTATCAGAAACCGAAACCGCACATTGGATACAACCATTGGATACATTGTAGGATCAATCCGTTGATTCATCATCCGTGCCAGAATTCTAATCATCCCAACGGATTGCTGAATCCCGACGGGATCTACAAACTGTCCACCCAGAGTTCTGGAATAACCGTGGGTGTATGCGTAATAATAACAAAAAATCTGGCAAAACCTGACTCACCCTTATGAGAGATTCATGAAATCCACGTACCAAAGCCAGAGCACAATCCGCTGTAGATCAAATTCGCCACAACAATTCACCCACGCTCATCAGGACCTTAATTGATCCTGCCCTTCTGGAGGGCAATCTTCCTCCACAGGTTTCTGTGTTGGAGGGTGTACCCCCACTGATGGTGTTGGAAAAAATCAATACAGTATGGGGAGCTCAATCAAAACCAATCTGGGATTCATCTATACCTAATTATTCTTTTTTAGGACAACCACACATGGCGAGACGGAGCCTCAGAAGGCTATCGTTATGACGTCACCACCACCGTGACATGCGACAAACATGCAGACTGCGTCAGGTGATCGTTTATCCCCGGTGGAGTGGTGGCGCTAGACACCAGCCCAAGCATCACGGCACAGGCATCACGGATCACGCTCTCATGTGACATCAGATAGTTTTGAGGGTCTCTTTCCCTCTTTTCTTCCTCTCCCCACCCTTTCCACCGTATGCTTAGGGGCATGTGTTTAGGGTTCAGGGTGTGGGTAGCTGTGATCGGTGCGGTAGGCCACGTCATCTGTCATACCACCCTGCAGGAAGAGTATATATTGGTGTGTGGGACTCCCTTTTCTCTCCCTACCCGTGTTGCAGTTTATCTGACAGCGGTTTAGTATTTTTGCAGAGTTTCTGTATGACTACCAGTATCCAACTTATGCTTGCCTTGTATTACTACACCCACCCTTTTGCCTATTAGTGCCCATGCAGCCTTGCATGTGATACAGGTAGCTGGGGTGTTGCAGTTGTTTTACTTGTGTGTGCACGGATGGTCTGTTGTCTCTGTAGAGCCATAGAGCATACGTTTCATACTTATGTTTCTACTCTCCACACCACTTATCCCATGTGTCTCGGGGGAAATTCTATGCTAATAAGGAGTATAGGGTTATATAATACAGTCCGGTTTCACATACGCCGCAGCCCTTTTATTCTCCAACATCCACCGCCATTTCCCAGGGATTTTTTTTCGAGGGCCAGCACTTCACCGCGTTCATGCTGCATTATGACTGCATTCAACCGCATTCATGTTGCATTCAAAGCCGCGGTGGATGCGCGGTTGATTGTGTTTATTGATAAATGAGTTCGGTTGATTTGTAGTGTTGGTTACTTAGCACCAAACAGTGTTCGTATGAGTATCGGCAGAGAGGCTATCAGTAATGTGCTAACACGCAGGAATACACACGGCTAAAATAGGATTTGAGTATATGGTGCTGTCAGCCACTTCGGCTGACGTCACTGAGAAGCACTTGTCAGCCAAGTAACAATATATTGTCTGATCTCATATTAGTGCTTCCACAGCAATTTTTGCCGTTATGCCACACCCAATCCAGTTACTGTTACTGGACACACTTTCCTTAAAAGGATATATCCATAACGTTACCACTTTTAGGCCCTTTTTAATTACTCACTTTGTCAGAATTGGTTCCGATTTATTTTATTTTATCCAATAAAGGTTTTTACGTCATCATGACACATGAGTTAGACCGATGTATTGTTTGTTATGCACCTACAGTATATATTGAGTAAGGTGACCCTCCCCCGACAGACACGGATGCAATATATCGGGGACTTATCCGGGGGCCAGTGCCTTTGCTCCAGTCGGTGTTTTTCTCTGTGTTGCGTATTATACACCTTGAGAAAGGGCCACAGGCCCAAAATTGCGTTCGGTGTGGTTGGTGCTTTTGGTGTGTTCTAGGGCTTTCTGTTGAGCCAATCATGGATAATGGAATAAACTTTTTCATTGTACCTGTGAGCATCCTCCTGCTTTTTGGGAGTGCACTGCTATTATTTTTCTTTTTTTTTTGGCAGGTTCTTCTGTTAATATGGATCCAGACTATTAAGGAGTTTGCTGGTTCTATTTCAGTGTTACTTCTTTTGTGTTAGTGTTTTTATGTTGTATTTAGGTTATATGTTATATAGTTTTGTGAGACTAGGGGTCCATTATTTATAGTTTCTTTCACTTTAGTGCACTGTTTATTAAGTATTATTATTCTTTATGATAGTAATGTTGCCCCTTAGGATCTTTTATGGTAAGTTAACAGTCACTGTAGGGATGTGCATAGGGACACTGTAAATGGGAATGGCTCTTTATTTCCCTTAATGTGGGGTAAGGCCTTCCTGCCAGCTACACCTCCGCTGTCTGGACTGATACCATTCAGCCTTAGTTTAGGGTGTCAGTTTCATGAAAGCTGGGGATGGGCGGCCGTGCTTCTCTGATGGGATTGCTTCTCTGGTTGATGAAGCACAGTGCAGTGAGCCCAACTGCTGCAGACATGCGCTATGCGCAGTAGGCCTCGAGGTGGACAATCTGCGCATGTGCGGCCAGTTTCTATGAGGTGCATGCATGCCGTGTGAATGTGCGGAGCATTCATAGTGGCTGTGATTGATGCCGCATACTCTGGGAGTTGTGAGCAGGTATCGGTGGTTGCGTGGTGGGTAGTGCACACCCTGCTCACGCCGGGACCATAGGTGCGTGTGACGTCACGAGGAGTGCAGGGAGTTCTCGCTGATGGACACCGTAGCGAGGAAATGGTTGAAGTTACAAGAGGTATATATATAACAAACCGTTCTATGTTTAGCCCTCACATTGAACAAAACCTGCCTATGCAGTCAAACGTTGGATTTGCGATTAAACCACCCATTTTTGCAAGACGTTCTTGTGCCTCTGGCTATGTTTTTCTTCCTGCTATGAGACTTTCCAATTGCAGACACAGGGATTAGTTCTTTTCCGGGTGAAGTGCCGCCCACTACTCTTCAGTGCTAACTGTACAGCCGAGCCCCTTTTATTCTCCAAATCACCCGCATTTTCCGGGAATTTTTTCCGAATGCCATGCACGTCAACCGAGTTCATGCCGCATTCTGACGCATTCATATCGCATTCTGTTGCATTCCAAGCCTCGGGTGGTGCGCGGTTGGGGAATGTGTTTATTGATAATGTGTTCGGATTTATTAGTTGAAAAATTTTTCGCTGTGCCACGGATGGCAGATATTATGGAATGTTAATGCAAATGCAGCTTCAAGTAATGTGTCGAATTGCAGGTGATTTCGTTTTAATACCACAGTGGTATATGTAATTGGAATTGGGACGAAGGAAAGAGGTACAATAATGTATCAATTTAGCTTTCATTATTAAAGGAAAGACAAGCACCAGTTTCTGGTCGGTGATTGTCCAGAGTTCCCACATGAGTGCAGAAGTTGGCAGCATGTGTTCCAAAAACCAGACAGAACGTAGCTTATTTCATATGGGCCGCGATTAATCAACCCAGATGATAAGATGCAACAGTTGTCAAATTTATCAGTATTTTATCGAAAAACTATGACTTACAAATTTTTGCCAGATCCTCAGGTGTGGAAGCGTGCAATAAGGAAAAAAGTTAGTCGATCCATGTTTTTTCGTATTGATCCCGAATTTATTGGAGGGTAGTGGTGTTGTATCACCGCGGATTTTTTCCTGTATCTATGATAATGCAGACGGCAACAGGCGAAAGGTGTCCGTTTTTTTAAAAACCAACTAAAAAAATGTCAGTCGCTGGCAACAATGCGCCAGCACCAGCAACGGCTCTTCCAATAACGGTCGAGTACGGAGGGGTTAATAAATGAGAAGCGGGGAAGTTTGGGGAAAAAAGGAAGATGTGAGAGAGGATTAGAGTGACGATGAGCAAGGAAGGAGGGGGATCCTGCCTGTGTTCGTTACCCGTTGATCACCATACGGCTCGCTCATAACAGGCCTTCTCTATCACAAATTTTTTGTCACCAACGCTTACCTTTCACTCCCCCCACTCTCGACCGTCAGTGGACAACCCTTGCGTTCTGTCCGACGAACGGATACCTGCAGGCCGAGCCGGATCGCCGTACAGTTTCGGAGGCAAGCTTGCATGTACTAAGCGATTTCCAGCCTCATCAGCTGACTGCAGGGGTAGTAGTCCCTGTCAATGACGTGTATGATCAAGAATCCTGACTTTGCGTGGCCCGGCACCAGATGATTGGAAATTCTATGGTGAGTAATGTTGCCGTATTTTATTCGGGTTTTTTATTTTGAAAATATCAATTCAGTGCGATCAAAAGTCACGCGAATTTATTCTGTAAGCAAATCATTGGTGAGCGGCTTGTTCTACAGTAGATACGCACAATGGTGAACAGCTAGGCGCATGCGCATATGCGTGTCATTACATCGGCGGTAGGCGCATACGCATGTGCTTGTGAACAAGGAGACGCCCCCCGAGAAATTTATTGGTGGGACTGCTGTGGGAACGATCTTTAGGGGTACTGACCATACGTAAAATTCTTTTTTTGTCCCATCAGAAATTGAAAAACTTGGTCATCTCATGCGGAAAAAACGGCAACTGGAAGGGATTCCGATGGATAATTCGCTTTGTGTAAACAATGCCTGCACATGCTGAATCGGATTTAAAAAACACGTTACGGGGTCTACGGTTTAGTGCCGTTGTTATTGATTAGGATAGAATACCTGAAAAACAGTATGTGATGTTTGTCAGACCGTATACAATTACTTTTTTATATATACAAGTGGCGACCACCTTTATTCTTAATTGGCTGCTCGACGCAATTCAGAAATCGGTGATGTGCGTTTGTTGTCGTTTTCTCCCGGGAGTGATGCGTTTTTCGCGGGCTGTGCATTAGCATTTTATTCCGCTGGCTGCAATACTGCAATGCCGTGTAAAAATGCATGGGGGCGTTGCGAGCTGTCTGTGTCTGAAGTCAATACATTCGCAGTTCAACCTACAGTACAGTCGTGCGTTGCCTGAGCAGTAAGTAGGAATATAAAATTGCCATATTTAATTATTTAAAGTGACGTACTGTACTGTTACATGCTCAGACCATGTTGGGGTGAAGTGAGGGGGGTTCCTAACGGGGGTTCCTAACATCTGGGGATAAATTAAGTTTAATTTATGGTGAGTACTGTCTTGTTGCAGTTATTCTTTGCGTGGGCTGGCTGGGTACTTTTTGGGGGCTGACCATAACTGTACCATTAAAAATTTTCTTTTGTTTTTCATCGAAAATAAAAAAGGGACTAAATGGGGGATTTCGAGGATAATATTGTACTGTATGTGATGTTTTCCGGCCGTTACAGTATACTGTGTAATAAACACGAATAATAAACTATTGATATTATTCTACAGGTTCAGATCGTGTCATATGGGTCTTCTACAGTATCACTGTAAAGTGGATACAGTGGCCTAAACTCTATGGGCAAAAATAATTTTATTTCCTAGGTGCCGAGAACAGAAGTTCCCCCACGCCAAGTGCCCGGTGAACTTTTGACCGCGGCCCTAAGTAGTTCCACGCCAATGCGCGAATATAATGTAAAATAACCCGTCTGTGGGTCTGAGCAGGGTTGAAATTTACCTGGTCATCTGCGGGAGGGCCCTTCCATAGTGGAAAATATCAGCCTTGCACGACCCCGGAAACCGGAGGTACAAAAGACAGTTTTTAAAGAACATACCAAATGGCTTGTTTCTGCCATGCAACGTCCATGGCAGAAACATGAAATTTACATCACCCTGGACTCCGTATGTTGCCACTGAGAGGGTCGCAATTGCCATGCAATCCTGCCAGCAACTAGGACTAATGGTGACCGACATCTGAAGCCCTCTAGGTCGAACAAACCGGAGTTGTGGGTTCCAGGTTTCTGCTTCATTCTGACTTAGCCGGGTTAAAGCTTTCTCTGCCAGTAGCTCAATGGTAGGAACCGACTCGACGGCGTGACCCTTTCTCATCAACCATTACTGTTAGCGACATAATCTTACCTCCAGCTTCCCTCTACCCCTGGGAGAGACGTAAGCAACAAAAAGAACCAAGGGAGCGAGGTGCACAACCATAAGGCTCCTTCCCTCATGCCCCCACCTCCCTCCTTCTATCACGTACCTTCAGTCAGTCCTTTATTTCGTTTACCCCATTTTCTACCTCGTACCTTGCCTTATCTTGCCCCCACGGCCTCCTCCCCTCTGCTTCACCTCCCTTCTTCCACCCCTGTTGGGGTCAAACGGAGGGGGGTTCATAACATATATCGGGGCAAAATGAATTTTAATTCTAGTGGTGCCCTAGAAAGAAAAGTTCCACGCCAATTGACTAGTTCACAACGCCAATGCCCTAGTTCCTACGTACAACTTGCGGAAAAGCAGTATAACAACAGCTCTTGAAGAAAGCCCTATACTAGTTTACACTGTCAAAAAGGAGCAAATGGAAACAATGGGAGGCAATTCAACCTTGATCATTTTTATTGGTTGAGTCAATGTATACACAAAAAAAGTATTTACAAATATGATGTAGCAAGTCGGTAAATTTTAAAGTGCCACATAAGAAATTCCTAACCATCAACACACAATAATAATATGAAAGCCTTTATTAAATTATCTGCCACAAAACATTTTGGGCAGGGGGCACAGGGAGGTAAAGTGACGTGCTTTTATGCTAAGTTATTTGGGGTTGTCTTTGGGGGTTTTTATTCATCTAAATTATTATTTCGGCACAGTGCCAGTCCAGTTTGCGAAAACACTTTTACCTCTGTACTGTCCAGTTACAAACTCAACACGTCAATATTTTCCATCCAATGCTGCGTCTCAGCTTCTTATGTGTGCTCTCGCGATACAGCAGATTGTGCTTTTCAGCCAGAGTGTTTTAACCCTTAATGCACTCATCTCATAATTTCCTCAGTATTGTGTCACCAGAAGAGTGTCTCCCTACAAGTAAAGAAATTATATGGTTTTCATTGATTATGCAGCAATTTAAAGTTGTGAACATACGACTATTGACCCGAAAATTAAACTGTAGTTGGAAACAAAAAAGAAAACAATACAGAAAGAAATATGTGGTAGAATTGTGATAGAGCCCCTAGGGGCCTACGCTTATTTAAAAAACTCCCTACTTGAGGGGAAAGACGGCTCAACGGGACGAAAAAGGAAGTGGATTTGGCGCCGGGAACGATAGATAATGACCATGAGTAGGAGGATGGCTGGGGAATAGTGGAAAGAAGTGAAAGTATTAATCATGGAAAGCTATCGAAAGTGATGTAAAAAATACAGTGATAAAAGACGGTGGTGGTAAAACACCCCAACCCCTAGGTAACAGGTGTGGTTAATCAAAACTTGAGCCAACTTGTAATTGAAACATGACCTGCTCAGAATTGGAGCGAGAGATGGACCCTCGATGAAGATCGAGCTATGCGGAGGAGAAATTTGAAAAAGAAGCATGAGGAAAATTTTATAGGGCTATAAGCTCTGATTATGACAAATAACAGACAGCGGGGGAATTGGGCAAAGGATGTGGATCGGGGTAGACCCCTCAAAAGCTCAATCCAAAATAGGAGGAAGGAGGGACTCCTCCGCATTCCTAAAAGAGAAGCAGAACACATGACAGGACATCCAATAAGAAAAGAGGGGGCACGGAAGGACAAGGAGAGGGATGAATCTAATTCGATGGGCGAGTGAGAGAAGAGGCCCCACAAGATTATGATGAGAATTTCCCTCTACCTTGACAATGAAGGGGCATTTTAGAAATCCCAATTATTAAAGGGAGGAATTTATTCCAATTTGAGGTATGGTCAAAAAGAATTTGATACCCATCAGGGATCAGACCCGATAGAAACCTAGCCCAAAATATCAATCACCAGACTAACCTCCCCATCTTCTTTTAGATTCTGTCAAGCAAAGCACTTAGATCCACCAAAAAGGGAGGAGAAGGCGAATGTGGAATACTCTCTAACCCAAAACTTCGGTTAGGGGAAAAAAAGAAAAGAACCCACCAGAAGAGGAATTAGGGAGGCAGAAATAAAGAAAAGAGGGCACGAGAAAGATGTTTTGTGACATCTCCCCGCGCGAGATTTTAATTTATCCAGTGAGTTTTAACCACTGATCAAAAAGGGTTTGGATAGGGGTTTTTGACATTTTCGCGCTCCTGTTGCCAAAACTCATTTCAATTATATACAGACCTTCAAAAATGTTATGCGCAACATCACACTTAAAAGGCATGTCATTAAATTAGATATGGAAGGTTTAATGAATGTTCAGGGTGCTGATGTTGATGAGAACAATAGTGCCTACTAGTGGTTGCATAATTGAGAATATAGCACCTATTGCAAGCGCCGAGGCACACCCATTTTAAGGGAAAATCCAAATTTAACCCCTCCCCATCAAAAAGGTCATCATATTAGAACGTTTTAAAGGTACAATAATGATTTTACTTACTGAAGCAACAAAATTAAATCCAGTGATATAAAACAAACTCACGAAAAATGAAACGCTTGGCATTAAATTTCTAAAGGAGAATAACCATCTCATATCAGACAGGGCCGATAAGCGAGGTTGTGTAGTTCTGCAGAATAAAAAGGATATGAAGGAGAGGCACGTCGACTTCTGAACGATACCACCTCCTACCATAGGCTCAAAAACGATCCCAACTAGTGAATTTTTGAAATACACTTGACAGGCCTGCTAGATCAAAGCCCCTTCTTTAATTCCTGTGTCATACAAGAATGAATATGAATTTTGTTTACCAGCCTCCCCTAAGATCCGATTATTTTATCACCTCCCCAACACCCCACAGTCAATTACCAACCCCCCGGGCTTCAGACCGATAATCTCGGGAATAGACAGCCTAACAGCCAACTGTCCAGTATGTTGACCATTTTTTGCAATCACTATTGTCACATATAAGGGACTCAACATCAGTGCCCTTCAACTTTTGCAGGACTTTGAGTGGAAAGATTCATCTATAGGTGGCGGACACTTGACATGCAGGCCCTTTACACGAATATACCACACAAAAAGGCCTAGATCTGGATTTTTTTCTCTCATGGCGGAGATTGTGGTACCTTATATCCATTTAAAGTTAAAAGTTTCATCCTGGATTCAATCCAACTTCAATTTTTGAAATATAATATTTTTATGTTGCTGTATGATTATTTGAGGTGCCGGTATCCCTCTGCATTTAAAGGTCCCGATCACGTGACCACGGAATGTAAACAAAGCAGAGGGATACCGGTACCCCATAAAGGGGCCTGTATCTCGGGAAGCAGGGGGTCCCCGGACCTAAAACCAAAGCGGTTCAGCTCCGGAGACCCTCTGCACATCTACAGAGGGTTCTCCGGAGCTGAAACCGCTTTGGTTTTAGGTCCGGGGACCCCCCTGCTTCCCGAGATACAGGCCACTTTATGGGGTACCGTATCCCTCTGCTTTGTTTCATTCCGTGGTACGTGATCGGGACCTTTAAATGCAGAGGGATACGGCACCTCATAAGGGGCCTGTATCTCGGGAAGCAGGGGTCCCCGGACCTGAAACCAATGCGGTTTCATTCGAGACCCCCTGCACATGTACACCATGAATAAAATTGTATATAAAATAATTTTTATATGCCGATGTTTGGCCGAGAGGGCAACGGATCTCTTCTCTCTGCTGCAAACACAACTCGTCTTTATCTTGCATTAAACAGGCAATGGATGGAAGGAGAAGTAAACATAATTATGCCCCTTTAACAAAGCATTAATAAAGACCCACACTTGAATATGGAGTAGGTTTGGGCGCCACTCTTTAGAAAAGACATTCTGGAACTAGAGAGAGGTGCAGAGAAGAGCCACCAAATTAATAAGGGGTTGGACAACCTTTCTTATGAGGAGAGGCTAGCTAAATTAGATTTATTATATTACAAAAGAGGGCATCTAAGATGTATATAACTAACCAAATATATTCGTGTAAAGTACAAGGAGCTTTCAAATGTAACTATTCTTCCCAAGGGCAGTATACATTACACGGGGATCCCTTTAGGTTGGAGGAAAGGAGATTTCACCAGCAACAAAGGAAAGGGTTTTTACAGTAAGGGCACTTAAATGTGGAATTCATTACCCAGGAGACTGTGATGGCAGATTCAATAAATTTGTTCAAAAAAAGGTTGGACATCTTTTAGAAGGGAAAGGTATACAGGGACATACCAAATAAAAACATGGAGAATGTTGATCCAGGGATTAATCCGATTGTATTCTTGGGGCCTCATGCAGTTAGCGGGGAAAGGCACTTCTCGTCCGTTTCCGCCAAAAATGCCTACCCCTATTTCAGTAAGGGGGGAGTAAGTGGCGAGAATAAAAAAAAAACGCCAGTTTTGTTGGCGGTTTTTTTTTTCGCCAGTGGCGAGGGCGAGAAGGCACTTTCCGCAAAATAGACACTTTTCCGCCACGCGTATTCTAGTAGTGGCGAGTAGCTTTGCGCCGCTATTCGCCACTCTAGAATGGCGTTTTTATGCCGTATCAGCCACGGCAAAAAAAGTTGGCTAGTTGATGGTGAGAGGCTGTCGATGACGGCGGATCAGCACTTAGAAATTTTTTTGGCCTTTTTTCCTGGCTGGGATTGATGCCGGTGGTCTCCTGAGGTTGATACATTAATACCAGCATCGGAGCCCCCCGGCATGCATCCGAGGCAGGAAAAATGCTTTTAAGGCCAATCATTACCTTAGCGGCTAACCGCTAAGGCAATGAAGGGGTTAAGCCGCCGTGCAGCTTATTGTGGGTAGTAGGTATGGGACGCATAAAACATGGCGGCGACACTACCCACACCGATCACACATACGGGGCCTGTAACTCGGGAAGCAGGGGGTCCCTGGTCCACAAAGCAATGCGGTTCAGCTCAGGGGACCCCCTGCTCACTGGACATAATTATTAAAAAATATATCATGCTGCTTCATTACAATAGCAGATAGCCGCAAAGGTAAGGAATGAGTGTTTATTGATATGTGTGTTTTATTCATACGTAGATGTGCAGAGGGTCTCCGGAGCTGAACCGCTTTGGTTTTAGATCCGGGACCCCCTGCTTTCCCGAGATACAGGCCCCTTATGGGGTAACGGATCCCTCTGCTTTGTTTACATTCCGGTCACGTGATCGGGACCTTTAAATGCAGAGGGATACCGGCACCTCATAAGGGGCCTGTATCTGGGAAGCAGGGGTCCCCGGACCTGAAAAACACGCGGTTCAGTTCCGGAGACCCCCTGCACATGTACACTATGAATAAAATTGTATATAAATAATTTTTAATATGCCGATGTTTGCCGAGGAGAGCAACGGATCTCTCTCTGCTGCAAACACAACTCGTCAGGGGAAGGCTCTGCAGCTTCTCGCCAGGCCAGCCATCGCCACCGGTTACTCGCCATTATATCAAATGGTGGTGGCGCATTCATTCGCCAGGGATTCACCTTACAGCATACAGCGAGTTTTAACAAGCCAACAACATGGCTAATGCAAAACTGGCTAATGCATTTTTCTCTGCTTAGGGATAGACCCTTGGAGTCAGGAAGGAATTATATCTCCCCTGTAGGACGGGTTCACAGAGGTACACAATTGGGAGGCTTTTATAAGGTGAAATTATAATAGGCTTTATTGTGCCTTTTCCTTTTCATCAGGGAAATCATCCAAAAACAGGGGGTGGAACAAAAGCTTCTATTCACCTGGGAGTATATCTAGTGAAAATACCATGCAAATAAGTTCACAACTCCCTAAGTCAAGATGTTCTCACAGCCCCACAAACATAAGCATGAAAGAAGCAGATATAAGCAGTCTCTTAATAATGAAAGTTTATACTGTTTTCTTGCTGTAGAGTAAGCTTCTCTGCTTCCTAGAACGCACCGTGCGTGCACGAAAAATATCGCATCCAGGTTTAGAAGTCTTATTTGGTGTCTTGCAATCAGCTATGCATGGGCAGAGCTCAAGAACGGGTCAGCTCCGAGATGTGTGTTCTCTTGGTGTCAGTCTTCCTGGGGAGACCAAGAAACACTCCTCTGTCTCCAAAGGTCAGCTTTATTCAGAGCTAATGAGTCACTTCCTGTCTCAACAGACAGGTTTTGTAAGCAAACTAGATCAGGCAGGTGGTGTTATTACTGACTACCAGAAGTTAACCACCACAATGCTAGATTAAAGGCACATTACTTGAACAGGGATTACTCCCCTGTTTCACCCCCTTAATGGGTTTTTTGTTTTTTCTTCTCTGGATCAATTATAAGGATTAGATATAGGATAACGTATCTATTGTCTAAATTAAGCATAGGTTGAACTTGATGGACGTATGCCTTTTTTCAACCTCAACTCTACTATGTAAGTGATGTAGATAGCTGGACTGTATTAGGTGGATATTCCTTTTGCATTTACTGGTCTGGACTGGGCTCCTTTTATGTATTCTTTTCACTTTATTACTCCATTTTTTCCTTCCACTTACATTTAATAACTTCTATCATTTTTGTAGTATTACAGTTTGCATTCTCCCTATTACATCATTTCCCATACATTTCATATTGTGGTTTAGAGCTATAGATAAATGCTGTTGTATTTCACACTCTTTTTCATTAACCATTCACATACAGATGCAGGATATGGTCGCTGTCACTCTTCCTCACGTATCCACTGGGCGGACAGGTTATTGTTACCATCGTTTACCATGTAATCCCACGGGCCACATTAATAGACCATCTGGATTAACACACGTCGGTGGGTCCCTGCTTGGAATGGATCAACGCTGTGTGAACTACGGGCCTTCACCTGTCTCATGAGACGCGCCAGCAGAGTGAGACTGAATCAGTCACTCCTGCACGCTTATAACAGTAAACGTTGCGGCTTTTATTTTTAATACACACGAATTTAAGTCAGGGGGGCTTTCGGACTGAACCGCATTAATTTTAGCCGTGGTGACCCAATCTTCCCAAGTTTACAGACCCCGTATGGGGTGCCATAGACCTGTTGAAAAAGCCGCAGGGAAGAGTGATGGATTCAGTCTCACACTTACGTGCGCGTCTCTTTTCAGGACAGGTGCAGTCCAGTACGATTCAAACAGAGTGGAGTCCCATCAGACGCACGGACCCCCGCTATGTTTAATCCCGATGGGCCATTACCGATGCTATGCTGTGCGCTGCGAATGGTCAAGGCTTTGCAACTGATCAGTACATGCTCTATGTCAGCTAATACAACAAGGTGAACATCGTGTACAATTTATTATATCCAATTACAAGTTGTATTTACTATGTAGCCCTGTGTAATTGGGGGGTAATTGCCTCTCTCTCTTCTGAGCAGTAACTACCCTGTTAAGAGGGCAGGTGTGCCAGGAGTAATCATGAGTTTGCCCCCTCATCCATCTGTGAGGTTGTAGTGTGTAGCAAAGGAAGTGACAGCATGCTCTATGTTCCACTTACAGGACACACGCGTGGTGCCTACTGGAGCCTATATATTCGCATCACTTCCTAAAGTTACGTGGTGTCTGTTCACTGTCAGTTGCAGCTGTTGAGCGACGATCGGGGACTTCGTTTGCAGAGCGGTTGAGTTGGTGACCTATTGACCCAATTACATGTGGGCCAGGGGCTCTGGCAAGGATTGTGGGCCCCCTCCCTTAGGGAGAGGTGGGCAGGACTATTCCCCTTAATCTATAGAGAGTAAGGGAAGAGCAAGGAAAGCTTCTAGGCCCTGACGGGGAGTGGTGTTCCAGGGGATTTCTTGAGGTGGCAACTGAAAACCACGTGCGGCTCTAAAAGACTGGCCGCTTATGAGGGGGGGCAGTTGCCTGTTGGAAGATTTGTCAATAAAGATGCCCTGTTGAAAAAGAACATTATTTGTCTGAGCGATGGAGTCATTCAGGAGAAGCTGCACCCAGGGGGTTCCTTCCAGAGACCCTCCCTGAGGGGAGGAGGGGGACAGACCGCTGTACCAAAGTGAGTAGAAACTCAGCACTAACTCACGAGCCCGTCTTGGTGTATTCCCCTATGACTGCATCCATAAGTGGGAAGACTCAGGAGTCCTAGTGGTTAAGCAGTTTGGTGCACCACACTACATTTACATGTTACTTGGACCAGTATCCTCACAGTGAGGGGCCAATAGGAGATTTTTGGTGGGGGTACAAACCGTTACACTTACATATTTTGATCACACAATTTTATACTTTCCATTATATCTTATAGAACATAGTCATACACCACACATTTTGTATTAAGGAAATGTTTTGTGCTATTCTATTTTTTGTCTGTGTTTATTAACCTATTTGTAATAGAAGCCTTTATTGTTATGTTATAGGAGTTCAACATTTTTCATTCATGTGAAATCAAGCAAGGAGAGAAATTGTGTTTAGGATAATGAATATGTATGCTCTTGGTGGGGGACATTTCCACACAGGAGAAAAATACTGAACATGAAAGCAGACAACACCCCGATAAGAGCTCACTGAGTTCAACTGGACACCCCTTCTCCTGCCACCCCCAATCCCGCACCATCGGCGCCCACTTTTCCTCAATCAGATGGTTTAAAAACAACCCTCCTAGCACAAAATTCACCACCCACCCCCAACCACTACGCACGTCCGAGCGCCATCGACCGAACCAAAATTTACCTCACGAAGTCAGCCCTCCCCTCAACTCACCGGCTAACAATGTCTCAACAACCCCCCCTACACGTCCGCCCCCCAGCGCCCTGCCGGCGTTCGCATCTCCCCCTAACGACCCACCCCCCTACCTCGCCACGAGCTCACTCACTTAAACCTTCACATACCAAGAATATCGCTTTTTACACTTCGATTCCCACACTCCTCCACGTCTCCACTTCTTCACCCTCCACGTGCGATCGATCCTAAAGTGCCCCACCTAGCCGGCTCCATCAATTCCCCACCCCCAACGTTACACCCCCTCGAGCTCATGGCAGCGATCTCGTAAACCGAGCGTACGCAATAGCCAGGCTGAACGCACCAGGAATCCCCACACGGAGCTCGCGGTTGCATGGAACCTGACTTGAAAAAATAGCTACCGCTAGCATGCCACTCTTTTCAGAGGCCTCCCACTCCATAGGAACGCCTCGGGAGGGTGCCCAACCGACATCCCCAGTCCGGCGCCAGCCTCCTTTACAAGACCACCAACCGGCGCCCCGCCGTGCGCACACAAGACTAGTTAATACTTACTCCCTGGCCGCAAGATCCGCACCGTACCTCCAAGCAATCTAAACCCCGACCCGTATCCTTACGCCCTCGAGGTGAATCCACGCGACAGAGCACGTCACCCCGCGCGGCCCAAGGTGCAGGGCTTGGCTGCAAGCTACCCAGCAGCAAACCCCGGCTGCCATTCTCCCCGTAGTCGCCCCACACTGCCCATCAGCACCCACCCTGTCGTAGCACCCCCCCTCTTTCCCCGTTCTACCCCCCGCCCGCACTCCTAACACACGCTCACCCGGACACATCCAACCAGCTCCCCACCGCACTCCAAAAAGCTAACCCCCCCACCGGACCCCAGAGGCGCGGCGCAGAAAGTCCCCAAACTCCCCCCTCCCCACACCACTCCATGCCAATCACAAGGGGGAGAAGAATTCTGGTGTATCCAGCCGCGCAAACCCTCCATTCCTCACTCCCCCACGGCCACAACAGATCTCCCCCAAAACCCCAGGCCCAACATGAGTCACGCCTCCTGAGACCGAACACCCCCATCACATCAGAACATATAGTCGAAGTTAGGCAAAAGTGAACAGTTCCCTAACCCCATATCCCACTTCTGTAACCGCCCTTTCCTAGAGCCCCAACCCCTCTCCTCTTTACGCTCCAACCCGCCCCCAACAGCAGATATAATGCTTAGTACTGCACTCCCCACCCCCCGCCACGGCCGCCCCCCCCTGGAACACCCCCCATCTACACAAACCACCTCATCGTTACAACACCACACGCTTTGCTGATCGCCGCAGGCAAAACTCAACCAACTTCCTCGGCACTTCTACCCACATCCACATCGCAACCCCAACACAACCACCAATAGATAAAGGGGTAGCAATGAGCACCGCCAAACGTGTATATTATAGACATAAAGACTAGTCTTCCGAACCCGGGTTGTGGATTATAAAAGCATTCTAACATTTGATGTTAGTTAGGCATGTATTATCAATTGGAACAATGTCCGATGATATTTGTCTTTTTCAATGAGATGCTACTTCGAAAGGAAGGAAAAAAATTAAATTATGTAGAAGATACTGGGAATGCGCTTACTAACAAATTAGGAATTGGAGGGTGACGTAAGAAAAAAAAGCGCTTTCCCTTTAATAATGATTGGGGTACCTATAAACACTAGGTTAGGCCCTTTATTTCTCGCAAAGGAATCATCCACCAAATGGGCAGAGAGTAGACCATAATCAAAATCTGCCCAATCCGTTTCCGAATATTCTTGCATTTGCCCCCCGCCCCTAATCAGGGATTAATCAAGGGAAAACCGGAACGCACATTGGAACAACCATTATGGATACATGTTGAGGATCAATCCGGTGATTCAGCAATCCGTTGGCCAGATTCTAGAATCCACCAACGGATTGCTGAATCCCCGGGACGGATCTACAAATCTGTCACCACAGGTTCTGGAATACGTTTGAGTGTATTTGGTAATAATAACAAAAAATCTGTGCAAAAACTGATCACCCTTATGAGATGATCAAATGAAATCCACGGGACCAAAGCAAACAGGCCAATATCCGCTGTAGATCCAAAATTCGCCACAACAATTCAACCATCGCTCATCAGGACCTTACATTGATCCTGCCTTGTGGGAGGGCTAATCTTCCTCCAACAGGTTTCTGTGATTGGAGGGTTGAAACCCCCACTGATGGGTTGTTGGGAAAAAATCAATAAGTAATGGGGAAGCTCCTCAAATCAAAACACATCTGGGATTCATCTAACCTAATTTTTCTTTTTTAGGACAAACCCACATGGCGGGACAAGGAGCCACTCAGAAGGGCTAGCGTTATGACGTCACCACCCAACAGTGACATGCGACCAAACTGCAGGACTGCGTCGGGAATGATCGGTAACCACCGGGGTGGAGTGGCCTAAGAGCAGCCAGCACAAGCATACAAGGCACCAGGCATCACGGGATCACTGCTCCAAATAGGGACAGTCCAATAAGTGTTTGAGGGTCTTCTTTCCATCTTTTCTCTTCCCTTCCCCACCCCTTTCCCCGGTATGCTTAGGGGCATGTGTTTTAGGGTTGGGGGTGGGAGCTGTGATGATATGCTGGTAGGCCCACGTTAATCTGTCAAATACCCCACCCGCAGGAAGATGTGCTCACCGTTAGTAATATTTGGTGTAGTAGGACTTCCGTTATCTACCCTACCCGGTGTTGCAGTTTATCTGAGCAGGTT
Organism: Ascaphus truei; assembly: GCA_036426205.1. Taxonomy (NCBI): domain Eukaryota; kingdom Metazoa; phylum Chordata; class Amphibia; order Anura; family Ascaphidae; genus Ascaphus; species Ascaphus truei. Next base: position 92,475 of record WSYH01000946.1, on the reverse strand, counting down.
AGTCATTTTGCCAGGAGTTTTCTGACTACTGTACCAAGTAATCCATCTATGCTTGCTTGATATTTACTAACCCACACCTTTTGCCAATATTAGTGGCACCATGCAGGCTTTGCATGGTGGATTACACGGTAGCTGTTGGGTTTGCTAGTTCTGTTTACTGTGTAGTGACTGCTGCCGGATGGTTGTTGCTATGTAGAGCCATCGAGCAACTTACAGTTTATCTTATGTTTACTCTGCTCACCACCACCTACATTCATCCCAGTGATGTCTCGTGGGGAAATTCTATGAATAAGGACGTATAGGGGTTATATAATACATCCGTTTCAACATACAGCCGCAGCCCATTTTATTCTCCAACATCCACCGCATTTCCCGGGATTTTTTTTGATGAGTTGCCACGCCTTCACCGCAGTTCATGCTGCATTTTTAGACTGCATTCAAACCGATTCATGTTGCATTCACAGCCGCGGTGTGATGCGCGGTTGATTGGTTTATTGATAAATGGTTCCGGTGATTTGTAGTGTTGGTTACTTAGCACCAAAACAGTGTTGGATGAGTATATGCAGAGAGGCTTCCAGTATGTGCTAAACCACGGCAGGAAGTTTACACCACGGCTACAATGAGTTTGAGTATATGGTTGCTGTAAGCCACTCGGCTGACGTCACTGTAGAAGCACTTGTCAGCGCAAAGTCATCAACTATACTTGTCTGCATTCATCATTAGTGCTTCCACAGAATTTTTGCCCGTTAGCCAACCAATTCCAGTTACTGTTGACTGGAACACATTTCTCCATTAAAAGGATATATCGCATACGACGTAGTCCCACGTTTTTTAGGCCTTTTTAATCTACTCACTTTGTCACTAATCTGGTTCCGATTTATTTTATTTTATCCATATAAGAGTTTTTACGTCATCATACACTTCCGGCATGTAGAACCGATGATATTGTTTTTATGCACTACAGTAGTATTGACTTGAGTAAGGTGACCCTCCCGACAGACACGAATGAGTGAATATATCGGGAACTTATGGGCCGCGGGGCAGTGCCTTTGCTCCAGTTCGGTGTTTTCTCTCCTGTGGTTGCAGTATTATAACACCTTGAGGAAGGGACAAGGCCCAAAATTGCGGTGTGGTGGTTTGGATTGGTGCCTTTGGTGCTGTCGTAGGCGTTCATGTGGTCCAATCATGGAATGGAATAACTTTTTTTCATGTGTACCTGTGAGCATCCTACCTGCTTTTTTGGCAGGTGCACTGCATTATTGTTTCTTTTTTTTTGGCATGGTTCTTCTGGGTTAATTATGGAAGTCCAGCATACTTTAAGAGTTTGCTGGTAAGTAGTTTTTCCTTTTGGTTTTTTATTGTATGTTAGCGGAGTCCTTACGTATATTTGTGGAGGTTGACGTAGTTTGTATAGGTTTGTACACTTTAGGTTCACTGTTTTTAGTGTAGATAGGGGTATCTTTATATAGATTTGACTATTCACTTAGTGCATGTTATTAGTGATAACTATAACGTAAGTGCCCCAGGCACTTTTAGGTAGTCGTCACGTGGGTGGCACTAGGGACAGCTGTAAATGGGAATGGTCTTTATTTCTTAAGTCGGTGGGGTTAAGGCCTTCCGGCGCGGCTACACCTCCGCTGTCTGACTGATTACCAGCAGCCTTAGTTAGGGTGGTCAGTGTATGAACAGAGGGGATGGGCGGCCGTGCTTCTTGATGGTTTGCTTCTCTGGTTGATGAGACACAGTGCAGTGAGGCCCAACTGTCATGCAGACATGACGCAGCGCAGTAGGCTCGAAGCGTCGGACACATCTGCGCCATGGCACGGGCACAAGTTTCGTATGAGGTGCATGCATGCGTTGTGCATGTGCGGCGAAGTTCATAGGGGGTCTGTGATGTTGATGCGCATACTCTGGGGAGTTGTGAGCAGTATTACCGGTGGGTTTGCTTGGTCGGGTTAGTGACACCTTGCTCACGCGCCCGGGGAAACCCATAGGTGCTGTGACGTCACGAGGAGTGCAGGCATCGACGTTCGCGTGATGGACACCTGTAGCGAGGAAATGGTTGGAGTTACAAGAGGTAGATATAATAACAAACCGTCTATGTTAGCCCTCAACATTGACAAAACCTGCCTATGCAGTCGTCGAAACGTTGGATGTGGATTAAACACCACCCATTTTTGCAAGACAGTTGTGCTCTGGCATGTTTTCTCCTGCTCTGAGACTTCCAATGCAGGACAACAGGGATTAGTTCTTTTCCGGTGAAGTGCGCCCAACTACTCTTCAGTGCTAACTGTAACAGCAGAGGCCCCTTTTATTCCCAAACACTCACGCATGTTTTCCGGGGGATTTTTTTCCGCATGCCATGCACTCACCGAGTTCATGCCGATTTTGACGCATTCATTCGCATCTGTTGGCATTCAAGCCGGGTTGCGTGCGCGGTGGAATGTGTTTATTGATAATGGTTCGATTTTTATTAGTTGAAAATTTTTCGCTGTGCCACGGATGGGCAGCTATTATGATGTTAATGCACATGCAGCTTCAACGTAATGTGTCGATTCGCCAGGTGTTGCGTTTTAATACACACAGTGTGGTTTGTAAATTGGAACTTGGGACTGAAGGAAGAGTGGTTACAATAATGTATCAATTTAGGCTTTATTATTAAAGAAAGACAAGCACCAGTTTTGGTCGGTATTGTCCAGAGTACCACAATTGAGTGGCAGAAGTTGGCAACAGCATTGTGTTCCAAAACCAGACAGAACGTATGCTTATTTATATGGGCCGCAGATTAATGCAACCCAGATGATAAGATGGCAACAGTGTCAAAATTATCAGTACTTTTATCGAAAAACTATGACTTTACAAATTTTTGCCAGATCCTCAGTGTGGAAGCGTGGCAATAAGGAAAAAGTTATGATCCAGTTCATTGATCCCGATTGTTTGGAGTGTGGTGTTGATGACGGGATTTCCGTATATATATGCAGAGACATGGCGAAGGGCGTTTAAACCAACTAAAATTCGTCTGCCTGCCGCCGCGGCTTGTATAGTAGTCGAGGCGGATTATTCATAGACACGCAGAATTGACGGGAACAAAAGGCGAAGGTCGTGTAAGACAGATTAGAGAAGAGCAAGGAAAGGGATCCAGCCTGGTCGTACCTATGCACCTGCGCCGCCATAGCAGGCCGGATTCTTCCAATTTTTCACAACGCTCCTTCTCCATCCGACGTCAGTGACAACCCTTGCTTCTGTCCGACGAACGGATACCTGCAGGCCAGAGCCCGGATTCGCCGTACAGTTTTCGGGGCAAAGCTTGCATGTTACCTAAGCGATTCCAGCCTATCAGCTGACTGCAGGTGTAGTAAGTCCCTGTCAATGACGTGATGATCAAAGAATACTGGACTTTGCGTGGCCCGGCACCAGACTGATTGGGAAATTCTATGGTGAGTAATGTTGCGTATTTTATTCGGGTTTTTTATTTTGAAAAATATCAATATCAGTGCGATTCAAAAAAGTCACGCAATCTATCCTGTAAGCAATATCATTGGATGAGCGGCTTTTCTTACAGTAGATACGCACAATTGGTGAACAAGCTAGGCGCATGGCAATGCGTGTCATTACATCGGCGGTAGGCGCATAGCAGGTGTGAACAGGAGACGCCCCCCGAGGAAAATTATTGGTGGGACTGATCTGTGGGAACTTCTTTAGGGGGACTGACCATACAGTAAAAATTTCCTTTTTTTTTTCCCCTCAGAAATGAAATAACTTGGTCATCTCATGCGGAAAAACGGCAACGAAATGAGGATTCCGATGGATATATCGCTGTTGGTAAACACAATGCCTGCACATGCCTGACAACGGATTTGAAAAAAAACACAGTTACCGGAGTCTACAGTTGTAGTGGCCGTTGTATTGAGTTAGGATAGAATACCTTGAAAAACAGTGATGTGATGTTTTCAGGACCGTAACAATACTTTTTATATCATACAGTGGCGACCACACTTTATTCTTAATTGGCTAGATCGACCAATTTCGAAGGATCCCGGTGATGTGCGGGTTTGTGTCGTTTCTCCCGGGGTGTTATGGTTTTTTCGCGGGCGTGTGCATTTAAGCATTTTATTCTGCATGGCTGCAATACTTGCAATGCCGTGTAAAAATAGCATGGGGGGCGTTGCGAGCTGTCTGTGTCTGAAGTCTAATACATTCGCAGTTCACAACTACAGTCAGTCTGTGCGTTGCGCTGCGCAGTAAGCAGGAATAAAATTGGCATATTTAATTATTAAAGTTACAGTACTGTACTGTACATGCTCAGGACCGTTGGGGTGAAGTAGGGGGGTCTACGGGGTTCCAACATCTCGGGGGAAAATTAAGTTTAATTTATGGTGAAGTTATGTCTTGTTGCACGTATTCTTTGCGTGGGCTGGCTGGGTACTTTTTGGGGGCTGACCATTACTGTACATAAAAAACTTTTCTTTTTGTTTTTCATCAGAAAATAAAAAGGACCTAAATGGGGGGATTTCGAGGGATATATTGTACGTATGGTGATGTTTCCGGCGTACAGTATACTGTGTAATAAATGACGAATAATAAAAACTATTGATCAGTTATTTCACAGGTTCAGATCCGTGTCATATGTGGTCTTCTACTAGTATTACTGTAGTGGTTTACAGTGGCCTAACACTCTATGGCAAAAATAATTTATTCTAGGTGCCCTAGAACAGAAGTTCCTCCACGCCAAGTTGACCCGGTTGAACTTTGACCGCGGCCCTAAGTAGTTCCCACGACCAATGCGCGAATACTATGTAAATAACCCAGTTCTGTGGGTCTGAGCAGTGGTTGAAATTTACCTGGTCCTCATGCGGGAGAGGAACCCTCCATAGTGGCAAAAAATACAAGCCTTGCACGGACCCCGACAGGAACATCGCGGGACCCGGTACCAAAAAGACAGTTTTTTTAAAAGAAACATTTTTACCCAAGCGGCTTGTTTTCTGCCATGCAAGTTCAATGGCAGAAACATGAAATTACATCACCCCTGACTCCGTATTGTTGCCACGAGAGGGTCGCAATTTGCCATGCAATCTGCCAGCAACTAGGCATGACCGACTGAAGCTAGGGAACATACGGAGTGGGGTTCCAGGTCTGTTGACTTACCGGGTTAAACTCTCTGCAGTAGTCAATGTAGGCGCTAGGACCTTCATCAACCATAGTTAGCACTAATCTACCAGCTCCCACCCTGAGGACGTAAGCAAAAGACAAGGGCAGCGGGTGCAACCTAACTCACTTCCCTCATGCACCTCCTTCTAGCACGGTACCTTCAGAGCTATTTCGTCCCCATTTTACCTCACTCCACATTAGGCCCCCACCGGCGTCCATCCCTTGCTATCACCATCCCTTCGTTCACCCCTGTTGGGGGGGTCAAAGATGCGGGGGTTTCCATAACATATATGGGGCAAAATGAATTTTATTTGCTGGTGCCCTAGAAGAACGGAAGTTCCCACGCCAATTGACCTAGTTCACAACGCCAATTGCCCTAGTTCCTACGAGGCCAACTGCGGAAAGCAGTATAACAAAAAACAGCTGCGTGAGCAGAAGCCCTCTACATAGTTTACACTGTCAAAAGGAGCAAATGGAACACAATGTGAGCAATTCAACCTGATCATTTTTATTGGTGGAGTAGTCATGTTCACAAAAAACATATATTACAAATATGATGTACAAGTCGTTGTAAATCTTTAAAGTGCCACAAAGAATTCTAACCATCAACACACAATTAAATACATATGACGCCTTTATTAAATTACTCTGCCACAAAACATTTTGGGCAGGGGGCACAGGGAGTAAAGTGACTTAGTGTTTGATGTATCTTATTTGGGGTTGTCTTTGGGGGTTTGGTTTATTCAGTCAAATTATTATTTCGGCACAGTGCAGTACAGTTGCGAAAACAACATTTTACCTCCTGTATAGTCCAGTACTTACCTTCACCTGCACATCTACAGTATGAATAAAACACACATATCAATAAACACTCATTCCTTACCTTTGCGGCTATCTGCTATTGTAATGAAGCAGCATGAATATATTTTTAATAATAATGTACAGTGAGCAAGAGCAGAGGCATAACCCCCAAATTAACCAGGGCTACATAAGTAAATACAACTTGAATTGGATATAATAATTGTACAGATGTATCACCTTGTATGTATTAGCTGACATAGAGCATGTACTGATGCACGTGTGCAAAGCCTTGACCATCGCAGCGCACCGCATAGCAGTCGGTAATGGCCCCATCGGGATTAACATAGCGGGGGGTCCGTGCGTCTGAATGGGACTCACTCTGTTTGAATCTACTGGACTGCACCTGTCTGAAAGAGACGCGCAAGTAAGTGTGAGACTGAATCAGTCACTCTCCTGCGCGGCTCTAACAGGCTCTATGGCACCCCATAACGGGGTCTGTAAATTGGGAAATTGGGTCACCAAGGCTAAAATTAATGCGGTTCAGTCCGAGAGCCCCCTGCTTAAAGCTGTGTTATTAAAATAAAAAGCCGCACGATTTACTGTTATAAGCGTGCAGGGAGTGACTGATTCAGTCTCAACTTGCTGCGCGTCTCATGAAGACAGGTGAAGGCCCGTAGGATTCACACAGCGTGAGTCCCATTCACAAGCAGGGACCCCGCGTGTGTTAATCCAGATGGGCTATAAATGTGGCCGCTGGGATTACATGTAAACAGATGGAAAAAAAACCGTCCGCAGTGGATACGTGAGGAGAGTGGACAGCGACCATAATGCTGCAACTGTATGTGAATGTGTGAATGAAAAGAGTGTGAAATACAACAGCATTTATCTATAGCTCTAAAACCACAATATAAATGTATGGGAATGATGTAAGTATGGGAATGCAACCTGTAATACTACAAAAAATGATAGAAAGTTATAAATGTAAGTGGAAGGAAAAATGGAGTATAAAGTGAAAAGAATACATAAAAGGCCAGTCCAGACCAGTAAATGCAAAGGAATATACCTAATACAGTCCAGCTATTCTTACATACTACATAGTAGATGAGGTTGAAAAAAGGCATACGTCCATCAAGTTCAACCTATGCTAAATTTAGACAATAGATACGTATCCTATATCTATCCTTATATTGATCCAGAGAAGAAAAACAAAAAAAACCCATTAAGGGGGTGAAACAGGGGAGTATCCCTGTTCAAGTAATGTGCCTTTAATCTAGCATTGTGGTGGTTAACTTCTGGTAGTAATTAATAAACACCACCTGCCTGATCTAGTTTGCTTACAAAAGCCTGTCTGTTGAGACAGGAAGTGACTCATTAGCTCTGAATGAAAGCTGACCTTTGGAGAAAGAGGAGTGTTTCGGTCTCCCAGGAGAGACTGACCAAGAGAACACACATTCTGGAGCTGACCGGTCTTGAGCTCTGCAGCATAGACTGATGCAAGACACCAAATAAGACTTCTAAACCTGGATGCTGATATTTCTGTGCACGCACGGGTTGCGGTTCTAGGAGAGCAGAGAAGTTACTCTACAGCAAGAAACAGATAAGACTTTCATTATTAAGAGGACTGCTTATATCTGCTTCTTTCATGCTATATGTTTTGGGGCTGTGGAGACATGCTTGACTTAGGGAGTTGTGAATTATTTGCATGGTATTTTCACTAGAGATAATCCCAGTGAATAGAAGCTTTGTTCCCCCCCTGTTTGGATGATTTCCTGATGAAAAGGAAAAGGCACAATAAAGCCTATTATAATTTCACCTTATAAAAGCCTCCAATTGTGTACCTCTGTGAACATCCGTCTACAGGGGAGATTAAATTCCTTCCTGACTCCAAGGGGTCTATGCACTAAGCAAGAGAAAAAAATGCATTAGCCAGTTTTGCAATTAGCCATGTTGTTGGCGTGTTAAACTCGCTGTATGCGTGTAGGGGTGAATCCCTGGCGAATGAATGCGCCACCACCATTTGATTAATGGCGAGTAACCGGTGGGCGCATGGCTGCCTGCGCGAGAAGTGCCGAGAGCCTTCCCCTGACGAGTTGTGTTTCAGCAGCAGAGAGAGATCCGTTGCTCTCTCGGCGCAAACATCGGCATATTAAAAATTATTTTATATACAAATTTTATTCATAGTGTACATGTGCAGGGGGTCTCCGGAACTGAACCGCATTGGTTTCAGGTCCGGGGACACCCTGCTTCGAGATACAGGCCCCTTATGGGTGCCGGTATCCCTCCATTTAAAGGTCCCGATCACGTGACTGCGGAATGTAAAAAAAGCAGAGGGATACCGGTACCCCTAAAGGGGCCTGATCTCGGGAAGCAGGGGTCCCGGATCTAAAACCAAGCGGTTCAGCCCGGAGACCCTCCACATCTACGTATGAATAAACACACATATCAATAAACACTCATTCCTTACCTTTGCGGCTATCTGCTATGGTAAGAAGCAGCATGAATATTTTTAATAATAATGTACAGTGAGCAGGGGGTCCCCTGAGCTGAACCGCATTGCTTTGGGACCAGGGACCCCTGCTTCCCGAGTTACAGGCCCGGTTTGTGTGGATCGGGTGGGTAGTGTCGCCGCCTGTTTTATAGCGTCCCATACGCTACGTACCCACAATAAGCTGGCACGGCGGCTTACACCCTTCATTGCCTTAGCGGTTAGCCGCTAAGGTAAGAAGTGGCCTTAAAAGCATTTTCCTGCCTCGGATGCATGCCGGGGGGCTCGAGTGGTATTAATGGTATCACCTCAGGAGACCACCGGCATCAATCCCAGCCAGAAGGAAAAAGGCCAAAAAAATTTCAAGTGCTGATCCGCGCTCATCAGCAGCCTCTCACCATCAACTAGCCAACTTTTTTGCGTGGCTGATACGGCATAAAAACGCCATTCTTAGTGGCGAATAGCGGCGCAAAGCTACTCCACTACTAGAATACGCGTGGCGGAAAATGTGTCTATTTAGGCGGGAAAGTGCCTTCTGCCTCGCACTGGCGAAAAAAAAAAACCGCCAACAAAACTGGCGTTTTTTTTTATTCTGCCACTTACTCGCCCCTACTGAATAGGGGTAGGCATTTTTGGGCGAAACGGACGAGAAGTGCCTTTCCGCCGCTAACTGCATGAGGCCCCAAGAAAGGCAATCGGATTAATCCTGGATCAACTCTTCCCATGTTTACTTATTTGGTATGTCCCTGTATACCTTTCCCTTCTAAAAAGATGTCCAACTTTTTTGAACAAATTTATTGAATCTGCCATCACAGTCTCCATGGGTAATGATTCCACATTTAAGTGCCCTTACTGTAAGAACCCTTTCCTTTGTTGCTGGTGAAATCTCCTTTCCTCCAACCTAAAGGGATGCCCCCGTGTAATTTGTTAGCCCTTGGGAAGAATAGTTCATTTGAAAGCTCCTTGTACTTTACCGAATATATTTGGAGATAGTATCAATAACATCTTAGATGCCTCTTTGGATATAAATAAATCTAATTAGCTAGCCTCTCTCATAAGAAAGGTTGTCCAACCCCTTTATTAATTTGGTGGCTCTTCTCTGCACTCTCTCTAGTTCCAGAATGTCTTTTCTAAAGAGTGGCGCCCAAAACCGTACTCCATATTCAAGGTGTGGTCTTATTAATGCTTTGTAAAGGGGCATAATTATGTTTACTTCCCTTCCATCCATTGCCTGTTTAATGCAAGATAAGACGAGTTGTGTTTGCAGCAGAGAGAGATCCGTTGCCCTCTCGGCGCAAACATCGGCATATTAAAATTATTTTATATACAATTTTATTCAGTGTGTACATGTGCAGGGGGTCTCCGGAATGAACCGCATTGGTTTCAGGTCCGGGGACCCCTGCTTCCCGAGATACAGGCCCCTTATGAGGTGCCGGTACCTCTGCATTTAAAGGTCCCGATCACGTGACCACGGAATGTAAACAAAGCAGAGGGATACGGTACCCCACTAAAGGGCCTGTATCTGGGAAGCAGGGGGTCCCCGGACCTAAAACCAAAGCGGTTCAGCCTGGAGACCCTCTGCACATCTACAGTATGAATAAAACACACATATCAATAAACACTCATTCCTTACTTTGCGGCTATCTGCTATTGTAATGAAGCAGCATGAATATATTTTTAATAATAAGTTACAGTGAGCAGGGGGTCCTGAGCTGAACCGCATTGCTTTGTGGACCAGGGACCCCCTGCTTCCCGAGTTACAGGCCCCGGTATGTGTGATCGGGTGGGTAGTGTCGCCGCCATGTTTATAGCGTCCCATACGCTACGTACCCACAATAAAGCTGGCACGGCGGCTTAACCCCTTCATTGCCTTAGCGGTTAGCCGCTAAGGTAATGAAGTGGCCTTTAAAAGCATTTTTCCTGCCTCGGATGCATGCCGGGGGGCTCCGATGCTGGTATTAATGGTATCACCTCAGGAGACCCCCGGCATCAATCCCAGCCAGGAAAAAGGCCAAAAAAATTTCTAAGTGCTGATCCGCCGCTCATCAGCAGCCTCTCACCATCAACTAGCCAACTTTTTTTGCCGTGGCTGATACGGCATAAAAACGCCATTCTAGAGTGGCGAATAGCGGCGCAAAGCTACTCGCCACTACTAGAATACAGCGTGGCGGAAAATGTGTCTATTTTAGGCGGAAAGTGCCTTCTCGCCTCGCCACTGGCGAAAAAAAAAACCGCCAACAAAACTGGCGTTTTTTTTTATTCTCGCCACTTACTCGCCCCTTACTGAATAGGGGTAGGCATTTTTGGCGGGAAACGGACGAGAAGTGCCTTTCCGCCGCTAACTGCATGAGGCCCCAAGAATAGGCAATCGGATTAATCCCTGGATCAACATTCTTCCCATGTTTACTTATTTGGTATGTCCCTGTATACCTTTCCCTTCTAAAAAGATGTCCAACCTTTTTTTGAACAAATTTATTGAATCTGCCATCACAGTCTCCATGGGTAATGAATTCCACATTTTAAGTGCCCTTACTGTAAAGAACCCTTTCCTTTGTTGCTGGTGAAATCTCCTTTCCTCCAACCTAAAGGGATGCCCCCGTGTAATTTGTACTGCCCTTGGGAAGAATAGTTCATTTGAAAGCTCCTTGTACTTTACCGAATATATTTGGATATAGTTATCATATAACATCTTAGATGCCTCTTTTGTAATATAAATAAATCTAATTTAGCTAGCCTCTCCTCATAAGAAAGGTTGTCCAACCCCTTTATTAATTTGGTGGCTCTTCTCTGCACTCTCTCTAGTCCCAGAATGTCTTTTCTAAAGAGTGGCGCCCAAAACCGTACTCCATATTCAAGGTGTGGTCTTATTAATGCTTTGTAAAGGGGCATAATTATGTTTACTTCCCTTCCATCCATTGCCTGTTTAATGCAAGATAAGATCTTGTTTGCCTTTGCAGCTACTGCATGACTTTGGGCACTATTGCTAAGCCTGCTGTCTACAAGTCATTTTAAAATCCTTCTCCATCAAGGATTCCCCCAATTTATCCCCATTTAATGTGTAAATCGACAGTGTATTCTTGCATCCTAAATGCATAACCTTACATTTATCTGTGTAACGGGTATTCCCCCATACAATCGCATATAATGTGTGTGTGCGGGGAACTTAGTGTTACCAGGTGTGGTGCTTTACCTGTTAGGCTCACAGGGGGCCTAAGCCTCCGCCACGGGGAGCCTGGGGTACGTATACTAGTAATAGGAGTAACCTCGTACTCGGTGCAGCGCCTCCACCTGCGATGGCTCCCACCAGAGGGGGAGTGATCCTCGCAGGACAATGTATATATATATATATAGAGATCACACAACAGCATGTAAACCAACCAATAACTTTACTTGTGGGCATAGAACGTACTTGCATATATATATATATCAACCTGTGTCCCTCCCTAGAGGAGACACTAACTATGGCGTCTTGCAGGACGCTATCCCCCTTACACCGGGTGATCCCACCCCATGTCCAGTAACCCCACACAATTGTCCTTCACCCTCACGTGAGATGAATATGTGTGACTGCGCAGCTACTATGTCTGGTATTAATAATATAGGATCGTTGGTGCACTTGATGATGTTACCTGCCGAGCACTCCTGTGCCCGGTCCTGCCAAGGAGCTTCACAAAGGATCCGGAGGCTGACGAACACAGGAACTACCGTCCGGGCGATCCCACCCGGATGGCTGCTGCAGCCGCCCCAGAGGTCTGAGCCCAAACTTCGGAATGGAAACGCAGCGTCCACTGTGTCCCTAACTGGCTCTGGATACTGATAAGGGGCAGGGTCCCTAACCTGGGGCCTGTCCCTACACACTCAGCTATTATGACTCAGGGCTATCTGGGACCTAGGGGGCTGCTGGCCTAGTGCAGTGAGTCACTAACTCCTGCACCCTACCTCCTTCCCCTAGCTGCTCCAGTCACCAACTAACTGCGTGCTCCAAGCCCGCGAAATGTATCCATCCCTGAGCAGGGAGATACTGCAGCCCTATTGGCTCCCTGGGGTCATGTGGCTCTGCCCCGGTGCACCTGGGGGCTGACTGTTCTCACTGCGCATGCGCAACCTGTCTGTGGGCCTCCCGGTGCTCCTAGCCCCTGCGCATGCGCAACGCACCTTACAATGGCGGCGCCCTGCACCGCGAGCCGCCGGGACCTTAGTAACGCGACCGCGGCCCTAGCAACGAGCCACGCGCGTCCCCAGCAACCGGCCTGCACGCAACTCGATGCTCCGCTGCAGTGAGTGGCAGAAAGGGGGGGTCCGCTGTGCCGAGAGGACCTGGCTACATCCTCCCCCTGGTAAAAACCCCAACGTCCTCGCTTGGGACACAACTCAACCATGTACAGAAATTATATAATAAAAATGCATTTCAAAATATAACTTAGCACATTACATGACTTTATACGAGGTTGCATAATTCTGTGAGCATCACAATCACAGATTGGATCTTGCTCCGAGACCACTGCTGAGCCTCATAATGGGGTGCCCCAATTTGATCATAGGTTACCCGAGTTGGAGGGTACCTGACTCTTTGGCTCCTTCGAAGCTGTTCTTCTGCAACTCCCTCGGGGGAGTAGTAAACACAGTCCTGAGGCTCAGCCTCTTCTCTTGAGGGGAGAAATGTCTCTGAACAGTCTGTTAGGCACAAAGCACGGGCTTTGTGGATCCAAAGGCTGGCCTGTTGGTGCCACCTTAGTAGGCATTGGCCTACGGGGCCCTTTACCCGTAGCTCCTCCGGGAGATGCCACTTCTGTGGAGTAGCCCCTTTGAGAGGGTCCTTCCATAGGATCTTCAGGAGTTTCAGAGTGGGTCTCGTTATTGACAGTCTCTTGACCCATCTCTGATAAGTCGGACTCACCGTTGAGCGGTGTGGCCAGTATCTCTGCTTCCTCATCTCCCACTTGTAGAATGGGGAGAAGATGATTACGGTGCCATACCTTTACCCAGCCTTCAGTGTCTTTGATGCGATAGACTGGGAGGCCAGGCATCTGAGATTCTATTTCATATACCCCGTCTCTCCATCGGTCGGCCAATTTGTGTTTTCCCGGTACTCCCAGATTTCGAAGCAACACAGCGTCCCCAGGACGAAGTTCCCGATATTTGACCTTATGATCATATCGCCTTTTATTTCCAGCGTTCAGTTTAGCTGTAGACTTCTCAGCTTGTTGATAGGCCTGCTGTAAACTGTCTTTAAGTCTTTGCACGTATTTGAAATGGGTAGCATTGTGTATCCCATCCGTCGAAACTCTAAGATGTACATCCACTGGCATTCTCGCCTCTCGCCCAAACATGAGGAAGTATGGGGAGAATCCAGTTGACTCGTGTCGGGTACAATTGTACGCATGCACCAGGGCCTCCACGTGTCGACTCCATTCAGTTTTCTGAGCACTCAGTAGAGTTCCGAGCATGTCCAGTAAGGTTCGATTAAATCGTTCTGGCAGTGCATCTCCTTCAGGGTGATACAGGGTCGTTCGTGATTATGCGATGTTCAGCATTTTGAGCAGTTCTCGGATCAACGTGCTCTCGAAGTCCCGACCTTGGTCTGAGTGAAGGCGGTTGGGAAGACCGTAATGCACAAAGTACTTCTCCCATAATATTTTTGCCACTGTGATGGCTTTCTGCTCTTTCGTGGGGAAGGCCTGGGCATACCGGGTGTAATGGTCCATGATGACCAGCACGTTGCATATTCCCCGGCTGTTCGGCTCAATGCACAGAAAGTCCATACACACAAGGTCCATTGGGCCAGAACTCTTCAGATTGGCCCATGGTTGCTGCTCTGGTAGGCAGGGTCTTGCGCTGCATACACCTAGTACAACGGCGACAGTGGCGTTCTACGGCCTCTCGCATCTTGGGTCAGAAAAAGCGGTCTCTGACCAACCCAAAGGTCTTCTCTACTCCGAGATGTCCATGCTCATCATGTAGGGACTTCAACACCATGTATTGCAAGTTCTTAGGAAGGACTAGTTGTCGCCTATCCGGGTGGTTGTGGTATTGCACCACCCGATAGAGTAAGCAGTTGTCTATTTCGAATTTATCCACTTCCCGCATGAGCAAGGCCACCAAGTCATTGGGAGCACGCTTCAGAAGGGCCAGGTTCTTCTTTTCAACGGCTTGCCTAATAATACTAACGACAGGATCTCGTATTTGGTAGTCTACCAGATCTTTCCACCATAACACTTTGTCATGCGTTATGTTCATCCCTTTTGGATTGCAGTAGGCGGCTGGGACAGCCTGCGACTGGCATCCCAAAGAATCTGCAACCCTTAATTCTGAGAAGGCCACTTGATTGTTGACGATGGCGGCAGTGCTACACATAGCTTGCACCCCGGGTCTTGGGAGTTCTTCCCATTCCTCATCATCTTGAGTAGCACTTAGCCGTGGCCGTCGGGAGAGGGCGTCAGCCCCGACATTCAAGGGTCCCGGCTTATACTTCAGGGAGAAGCGGTAATTGTTAAGAGCTGCCAGCCATCGGTGTCCTGCTGCATCCAATTTGGCCGAGGTATTGATGTTCGTGAGGGGATTGTTATCCGTCCTTACCTCAAACGTAACCCCGTAAAGGTAATCGTGGAGTTTCTCGGTGATCGCCCACTTGAGAGCCAGGAACTCCAACTTGTGGACGGGGTATCTCTGTTCACTGGGTGTCAGACTGCGGCTGATGTAGGCTACAGGCCGAAGGCCCTCGGGGTGCTTCTGGTGCAGGACGGCACCCAGTCCATTGAGACTGGCATCCACATGCAGAACGTATGGTTGTTCGGGATCTGCATACGCAAGCACCGGCGCTTCGGTCAGTCATTTCTTCAACTTCAGGAAGGCCTGTTCACACTCAGACGTCCATTTATCACCAAACGGTTGGCGAGCCGATACGGCCTTCCTTCCGGTCTCTTCGGGGTATATCTTCAACAGATTGTTCAGGGGTTTAGCTCTACTAGAGTACCCTTCCACGAAGCGACGGTAATACCCACAGAACCCCAGGAAGGATCGTAGTTCTGTGACATTCTCGGGACGCGGCCAGTTCATGACCGCTTCTACTTTGGCTGGGTCGGTGGCGATCCCTTGAGCAGACACGATGTGCCCCACATAGGTCACCGAGGTGTGACAAAACCGGCACTTGTCTGGGGACAATTTCAACCCTTCCTTCCCAAGACGGTCTATCACTTTGAGCAGCCTTTCTTCATGCTCTTCCAGAGTTCTTCCGAAGACAATGATGTCGTCCAGGTAGACGAGACACTCCCGAGGGTTCATGTCCCCGATAGTCTTCTCCATCAGTCGTTGGAAGGTGGCAGGGGCCCCACATATACCTTGGGGCATTCATGTAAATTGGTAGAACCCCAGGGGACAGACGAAGGCTGTTTTCTCCTGATCCTCTGCATTCATAGGTACCTGATAGTACCCAGATCGTAGATCGAGCACGCTGAACCATTGGCTTCCGTTCAGAGCATTCAGGATCTCTTCAATGCGAGGAAGGTTGTACTGATCCGGTATCGTACGATTGTTCAGGGTTCGATAGTCGACACACAGTCGTACGGATCCGTTCTTTTTCCTCACCACCACTATGGGTGACGCGTAGGGGCCCCGAGACTCCGTCAAAATCCCAGCGGTCTCCATTTCCTGTATGACGTTCCTCACATCGTCCACATCCCGCGGGGCGATACGACGAGAGCGTTCCCGGAACGGGGTGGCATCACTCAGTCGAATGGCATGTTGGGTGCTGCGACTGCACCCCACATCCATCTCACTCATGGAGAACACAGTCCGTCGTTTATTCAACTGGGTTGTCAGCCGTTCTTTCCACTTGGTGGGCAACGTCGACTCACCGAAGTTGAAGTCCAGATCGACTAACCGCTCATTCACCGCCGCCGCATTCACCTGGGGCTTTGTTTCCACAGGGCTGACCGGATATATGCAACCCAAACTCTGGTCGGCATCAAGTTCCATCTGGAATGGGGAGATGTTCTGCACATACACGTAGGTGCGTAGAGGGATTTTGGTCGTCCACTCCCTCACTTCGGGTAGTACCCTATACCCTCTCTGAACTTCTTCCTCAGGGGTACTCTCCAGGGAGAAAAGCTGATCGCTCTCATCTCGTTCGGGATAACAGCACCAGACAGCCATTCCCCCTGGTAATATGGTCGTCAGTCCGCGTGACGATTGCACTGGTCTTGGGGCTCCGGGCATACCATTGCCACTACATGCATGGGGTGTTTCTTGCCGGTATTCAGTTGGAGTATTTCCAGTTGAACCCTTACAATCCCATCGATGGGGTAGTCTTGATTACTTAACCCCCTAACCTTCATATGGTTGGCCGCCCTCAGGGGGCAGTGTCTGAGATGCTGGTCATAGAACTTGTGGTATATGATGGTCACCTGTGATCCCGTGTCCAGTAGGGCCGATGCATAGATCCCTTCCAGTACAACAGGCACGATGGCCACGGGGCCTACTTGACTGTAAGCTTCCCTTGGGGAGGCGTCATCACCGGGGCCGGCGTCAGAAGGGGCATCTGTGTTTCCAGGAGGGGGTTCTGAGTCAGACTCGGCCGTTTGTACTCGGCATACCATTGACCGGGCTGGGTTTCTTCTATCGGGAGGTTTTTCCTCCGGAGGGTCCTCCCTCTCCGGACAATCGTTGGAGAAGTGGCCCTTCTTCCCGCAGTTGTAGCAAACTACGTCGCGGCGTTCAGGACGACCCTTGTACGTGGAAGATGACCTCTCAGGAACACGACCTTCCCTGGCAGGCGACTTGTGAGTCACTTCCTCCTCCGGGGTGGAAGATTTCTTACCCTTTGGGGCAGAGGGAACCGAGGTGTCACCCTTGATGGTAGCTTTGTTTTTTTTGGATTCATGGAAATGTCGCTGCACCTCATGTCCTCTGATGTAACCCATTAATTCCACGTAGCTGGGTGGTACTACAGTTATCGGTGTGGCCCGCATCATTATAGCTATGTTGTGATCAGGCAACGACCCCTTGAGTAGTTGTTTGAGTCGGTATCGGTCCGCTTCGGCGGCGGAAATGATATTTTTGGTCAGGAGGGTCCCCAGTGACAGCTGTAGTTCATGAGAGAAGGCGGATAAATCCTCTCCTTCTTTTTGACGAAGAGCTTTGAACTGAGCCATTAGCTCATCCTCGTCGTCTTCTTGGGTATAGGACTGAGTGAGCATTTCCACTAGTTCCTGTGCCGTAACTTCTCCTTCCATGTCACGCTGCGTCCGTACCAGCCGGGCGGCGGGGCCTCGGAGGCACTCGACCTGCCTCTGTCTTTTGCTGGCTTCGGAGCACGACCACTCCGCTATTGCTTGGAGCGTATGGTCCCTCCATGCCTCGATCCCTTCTTCTCCCGCCGGCGTCGGCAGAATCCCAGAAAAGGCCTTTAGTTTCCGGTAGCTCTGGGCTTGGGTCGAGATGGTGACAGCTTCTACTAGTTGGGAGGCTATCATATTCAAGGAAAGATCTCCACTAAGGGGCTGACTACTGGTTCCAGCTCCTACACTAGGCATGGTTGGGGGCTTGCCGGGCCGTCTATCAGGAGTAGGCAAGGTGGGTGGGCTCCTCAAGCAGCTGGCGACACCTCCTAACACGCTCGGGGTGAAAGAGACCTTAGGGGGGTCTACCCTGTGAGGAGTACTTGTCACCCGGTGGCTCGTGTTTGGTCCAGTACTGGTGGACGCTTCTTCGGAAGCCTGGGTGTCAGGATAGATCATGAAACAGTCCTCTGCGGAGGGCTCGGGTAGGTTTAATATATGGGGAACAGTCTCTAAGCATATGTCACGCATGGTGACCAGGAGATAGGTAACCCCCCGGCCATCAGCATCCAGTTTATAGTCTACCACCCGGGCGGTGGTCAATCCCGGGCAATTTCTTACTTGTGCGTGCACTGTGGATAAGTCTGTGTCATTTGCTACTCCCGCCACTGCAACCGCGCGTCTTGGGGACACGTGGCGCGCTAAGGCCCAGTCGATTACGTCTTGCTTTGATGGAACGGACATGATGGTGTTCAATTTGAACAAATTGATAAGGAATAGGGCACCCCAGGTAGAATCTCAGCAACGCCTCCAAATGTAACGGGTATTCCCCCATACAATCGCATATAATGTGTGTGTGCGGGGAACTTAGAGTTACCAGGTGTGGTGCTTTACCTGTTACGCTCACAGGGGGCCTAAGCCTCCGCCACGGGGAGCCTGGGGTACGTATACTAGTAATAGGAGCAACCTCGTACTCGGTGCAGTGCCTCCACCTGCGATGGCCCCCACCAGAGGGGGAGTGATCCTCGCAGGACAATGTATATATATATAGAGATCACACAACAGCATGTAAACCAACCAATAACTTTACTTGTGAGCATAGAACGTACTTGCATATATATCAACCTGTGTCCCTCCCTAGAGGAGACACTAACTACGGCGTCTCACAGGACGCTATTCCCCTTACACCGGGTGATCCAACCCCGTGTCCAGTAACCCCACACAATTGTCCTTCACCCTCACGTGAGATGAATATGTGTGACTGCGCAGCCACTATGTCTGGTATTAATAATATAGGATCGTTGGTGCACTTGATGATGTTACCTGCCGAGCACTCCTGTGCCCGGGGCTGCCAAGGAGCTTCACAAAGTATCCGGAGGCTGACGAACACAGGAACTACCGTCCGGGGCGATCCGAACCGGATGGCTGCAGCAGCCGCAGCGGAGGTCTGAGCCCAAACCTCGGAATGGAAACGCAGCGTCCACTGTGTTCCTAACTGGCTCTGGATACTGATAAGGGGCAGGGTCCCTAACCTGGGGCCTGTCCCTACACACTCAGCTACAATGACTCAGGGCTTTCTGGGACCTAGGGGGCTGCTGGCCTAGTGCAGTGAGTCACTGACTCCTGCACCCTACCTCCTTCCCCTAGCTGCTCCGGTCACCAACTAACTGCGTGCTCCAAGCCCGCGAAATGTATCCATCCCTGAGCAGGGAGATACTGTAGCCCTATTGGCTCCCTGGGGTCATGTGGCTCTGCCCCTGTGCACCCTGGGGGCTGACTGTTCTCACTGCGCATGCGCGACCTGTCTGTGGGCCTCCCGGCGCTTCTAGCCCCTACGCATGCGCAACGCACCTTACAATGGCGGCGCCCTGCACCGCGAGCCGCCGGGACCTTAGTAACGCGACCGCGGCCCTAGCAACAAGCTGCGCGCATCCCCAGCAACCGGCCTGCACGCAACTGGATGCTCCGCTGCAGTGAGTAGCAGAAAGGGGGGGTCCGCTGTGCCGAGAGGACCTGGCTATATCTGTATTAAACCTCTCCTGCCATTTACCTGCTCACGTTTCCAGTCTCTCCAAGTCCTTCTGGAGAGAAATGACATCCTGCTCTGATTCTACTACCTTTCACAATTTAGTATCATCAGCAAAGATGGAGACTTTGCTCTCGATGACAACCTCAAAGTCATTAATAAACAAGTTAAAAAGCAGAGGTCCCAGTATCGATCCCTGAGGTACTCCACTCATAACTTTAGCCCAACCTGAAAAAGTTCCATTTATGACAACCCTTTTTAAATATTGGCACCACATCTGCTTTACGCCAATCTTGTGGTACTTAGCCTGTGGAAATGGAGTATACAGTAATGGTTTGGCTATTACTGAATTTAACTCCTTGAGAACTCTTGGATGTATTCCATTGGGGCCAGGTGCCTTATTTACTTAAATTTTTTCAAGCCACTTATGAACTTCTTCCTCAGTTAACCAATTGTTCATTAATATGGCGATTGTGGCTTCCTCCTGCGGCACTACTATTGAAACTGATCTTGATGGACAAGAGACTGGGACAGCTCTCTGTGAGATGGACCACATCCAGAAAAAAACACTAAAAAAGAAAATGTACACTCGAATAGCGTGAAAAAATATAATACTTTGATACAAATGAAGAGGGAAGTAAAAATGCACTCACAAGGATAGCATTATTAAAAGCAGTTGCAAAGTATACAGCATATTCACCCACTGGTTCATTCCTTGCACGATAAGTGGATCAGTTCCCACAGTTATGGTGGAAGCCAATACAAGGGAAAAGTCCTTAATGACCAGAGGGAAAACCAGAAAGAATAAAAAGTCATGCAGGCACACTAAGGGGTTCATGCAGTAAGCGGCGGAAAGGCAATTCTCGCCAGATTCCCGCCAAAAATGCCTACCCCTATTCAGTAAGGGGCGAGAAAGTGGCGAGAATAAAAAAAAACGCCAGTTTTCTTGGCGTTTTTTTCTCTTCCCGCCGATGGTGAGGCGAGAAGGCACTTTCCGCCTAAAATAGACGCATTTTCCGCCACGCTGTATTATAGTAGTGGCGAGTAGCTTAGCGGCGCTATTCGCCACTCTAGAATGGTGTTTTTATGGCGAATCAGCCACGCAAGAAAAAATTGGCAAGTTGATGGTGAGAGGCTGCTGATGAGTTGCGGATCGGCACTTAGAAAATATTCTGGCCTTTTTCCTGGCTGGGATTGATGCTGGGGGTCTCCTGAGTTGATACCATTAATACCAGCACCGGAGCCCCCCGGCATGCATCCGAGGCAGGAAAAATGCATTTAAAGGCCACTTCATTACCTTAGCGGCTAACCGTTAAGGCAATGAAGGGGTTAAACAGCCGTGCCAGGTTACATACTGTGCTATATGTATGCACACACAGCTGTCTCTCACACATACTAATACTCCTTATTTTTCCATCCCTATACACCAATAGGGACCACATAGTATCCACACACACTTTTAGTTGTGCTACAAACTCTCACATTTCCACACCCACCCACACCATTTATATCCCCTCTCACTCCACACACACCTTGTGTAGAGCACAGTTTATACTGTGGGCTCTCCATTCATTTTTATTCACACTGATACACATACACACTCTTTCTTCACTTGCTTTCAGTTACCCTTTGACACCTCCAGCCATAAATCTCATCCACACCGGGGGAAGGACCAGCACAGATAACATCCCAAGAGACACTGTTTTTAAGTTATCCTTGCTTCATTCATTGTAACATCGCCGGAAGAAGAGATCAGTGTATCTCGAAAGCTCGCACAAATAAAAGCATTTCGTTAGCCACAGAACGGTATCATCTATTTATTTTTTGATTATTGAAGCTCGGCTAACACGGTACTGATACCTCTACATGAAAATATGGAAGATACCACATTGTACCGCACCCAAATGAAGCTAAAGGATTTACTGAAAAAACAGGCACAACTAGACAGCGATATCATCTTCCTCAGCAAATGCAAGAAGGAGCATCTGATCCCGAAAGGACTCGTCCTCAAAAACCCACTTGCTACCACATACAACACAAAATTCTCCCAACAACTGTGCACCAGGAACTCAGAAAGATTAAGGAACCATCTCATCAGCATCTGTTACAGTAACAGGAGAAAGACAAAGGTGACAATAGACAGCATCCTGGAGACAGGAGAAATTCACATAGACACATGGAGAGGACTCCAAACATTCCATGAAAAACTCCTGAAGGGTCTAATTAGCAATAAGGAAAAGAAACTGCACAGACTGAGGCTAAGAATGAGACACACTGCAGCAGCCAGCACAACAACTAATAATACAAACATTGACAGTCACCAAGAGCAGGACTGCACTGTTAACCTCTCAGATTACACACCTAATCAAGCAGAGTCCTCAGTATTATCAAAGGGTCTCACATTCTGCCCTACCAAGCCTATGGACAAGATTGAGCTGTCCAGTGACCTAGAAGAATACTTCAGAAGGCTGCGTCTTAAGGAGTTCTTCCATGACAGACACAACCAAGATTATGCCAACACTGCAGAAGGAGAGCCGCTGCACATGAGCAGGGAGAAGCAAAAATCCAACTGGCTCCCACAAACTGGGCGCAACCCCACATTGGACCGGTACATTGAAAGCTTCAGACACAGCGCCAAAACCACCATCCTGGACAAAGTAAGGAAACAAACATATAATCTGACACTGATGGAGAGGAGAGCCATAGAATCGCTAAAGGCCAACCACAACATAACAATCAAACCTGCGGACAAGGGAGGAGCAGTGGTCATAATGAACACCACAGACTACCTGCGGGAAGCACACAGGCAACTCTCTGATTCAAAGTACTACACCCAACTGCAGGAGGATCCAACTAAAAAATACATGCGAGAACTCAACAGGATCATTAAAACACTCCAGATCCACACAAGAGAACAAATTCTGGACCTGATACCAGCTAACCCAAAACCTGGCACATTCTACATGCTCCCTAAAATTCACAAACAGGGTAACCCTGGGCGCCCTATTATCTCTGGATCTGGCACACTTACCGAGAATATTTCTGGCTGGGTGGAGGGCATTCTAAAACCACTTGTCCGGAACACACCCAGCTATATCCAGGATACCACCGACCTGCTAAACAAATTGAATGCCATTGGCCCCCTCCCTACAGGAACATTACTAGCAACTATGGATGTAGAGTCACTTTATATAAACATCCCCCACGAGGATGGGATTTCAGCCTGCAGATACTTTCTGGGATCGCAGGAGCCACTCACAGAGACAGTGACTAAATGCATTGAATTTATTCTGACCCATAACTACTTCACATTTGGAAATGACACATACCTCCAGACAACCGGGACCGCTATGGGTACTCGGATGGCGCCACAGTATGCCAATCTGTTCTGCGCAAAACTGGAAAGTGACTTTCTGTCCACCTGTCACTTGAAACCCCTTACATACCTTCGCTACATCGATGACATCCTCCTGATTTGGACCTCTGGCGAACAGGACCTCCTACAGTTCTATGACAACTTCAATACTTTCCACCCGACCATCAACCTCAAACTCACCCATTCCCCGGATGAAGTACATTTTCTAGACACCACCATTACCATAAAGAACAACCAACTACAGACTTCTGTATACCGCAAACCTACAGACAGAGCCAGCTATTTGAGGGACAACAGCTTCCACCAGACACACACCAAACATGCAACCATCTACAGTCAAGCCATACGATACAACCGGATATGCTCCGACACAGCAGACAGAGACCAGCGGATTAAAGCCTTGAAATCAGACTTTATAAACCGTGGATATAACCACAGAATTGTAGACCAGCAAATTCACAAAGCCACCAGAATACCAAGAAGTGATCTCCTTGAATACAAACAGAAGGAGACAAGCGACAGGGTACCTTTGGTGGTCACATATAACCCACACCTAGGAGCCCTAAGCAAGATCGCCAGGAAACTACAACCCATCCTCCAGGAAGATACAAGACTGCAACAGGTCTTCCCTGAAGCACCCTTATTATCATACAGACAACCCCATAATCTCAAGAATATTATGGTGAGGAGTAAAGTATTCAGCAGGACAACTGAATGCGGGACAAAACCATGCCAGGACCCAAGATGCAAAACCTGCGCAATTTTCTCTGAGCATTGCACGGTCTGACCTTGGGGTGAATTTGCTGGGATGTCCACTCCTGGGAAGATTGGCAACTGTTTGTAAGGAATCTGGTGTCTAAGCGCCGTCAGCGCGACCATTACTCACCTCCCGTCGGTACTCAGGCGTCCAAGCGTCTGCAGCTCAATTCCCACATACCTCCGTTGTCTGCCACTGGCACTCTGGCTCCTCGCCATCACAGGATTGCACCAACCGAAGAGGTGCCTGTTGAACCGCAGCCTCTGCGTGTGTCCCCAGCTCTGCGCTCTATGCGCACACGTGCGTCTGTCTCTGACCCCATGCGCATATGTGCGTCAGTCACCGAATCCACACGCACACGCACGCCAGCTCCAGACGTTATGTGCATGCATTCCCAGCTTACAGAGCACACGCCTAACAGAGCACTTTTAACTGCTCCTGCAGTGAGGCGTCGCCCCCAAGCATCACACAGTCCCATGCAAATCAATAACTACACTCAGCTGGGCTGTAACACCTCCCTCCTATCAGGGAAGACTCTTTGCAGTCCTCCAGGCCTGCCCCCTCTGCCCATTGGCCTGTCCAGCTTTATTATGCCTGTGCTTCCCATCACTCGTCACTCGACATAGTTCTGTATGGAAGCATTGGTATACTATCTCAGTGACTCCTCAGGTATTGACGCGGATTGGACGACTACCCCCTCTGGCTCTCGACTTCGGCTCTACCTGGACTTCGTGACTTCTGGCGTCTCTGTAACACGGCTTGTACCTTCGACCATCCGCAACTCTCCAATCCCTGATCTTGGCAACGGCAAATACTACTCCTCCTCTACTACCGGTACCGGCAAGTATTGTCTTCATTACTATACCTGGCCTGGCAACACTAACACCACACTCCGGACGCGCTCCCTTTGCTGCGGGTGCGTGTATCCCTAAGTTCCACCTCAGCACAGGGGACGGGTCTGGTCTGCAGGCAGCACCGGCGTAACACTGTCTTGAATGTTTTCCACTTTTGAATAATCTTTATCAATGTAGAATGATGGACTTTAAATTGTTTGGAAATGGCCTTATAACACTTCCCAAATTGATGGGTAGCAACAATTGGTTCTGTAAGATCATTGCTGATGTCTTTCCTCCTTGGCATTGTGTTAACACACACCTGAATGCTCCAGACCAGCAAACTGCTTAAACTTTGGATTTTTTAGAGGTGGTCACACTTGCTGATGATCAATTAATCAAGGTCATTTGATTAGCAGCACCTGTCTGCTACTTAGCATCTTAATTCATATGGAAGCAGTAAGGGTGTTGTAAGAGGACATGTGCAGAGGTACGCAATGGAGACTGTTTTAAGGTGAAATAAAAATAAGGCTTTATTGTGCCTGTCGCTTTAAACACAGCAAACGTGAAAACCAGCAAACCAAATCTGGTCCACTTTGGAGTATATACACTTGTAGTCCAGCCCTCATTAACTGTGGGGTTAGCTCAGCGATTCACCAGCCCAAATCATAGACATCATTATCTGTATAGAGAGATAAAGATAACAGTCATATGAAAAATCTGTCTCTTGTAATTGGAGGGGGGATGCTTCTCTGTTCTCCTGGTGTCCACACCCTTGTGTGATATGGCAATGTCAGGATCCAGATTAGAATCTTGTCCCCTTTGTCTTGTTGTCAGCTTGCAGCTCAAGACATCTGTTCATGTGCAGTGTTTCCTTGGTCAGCCCCACGTGTGAGACTAAGGATTTCTCTGCTCTTTCTGCTTCCTGAGTCAGCTCAGCTCACATGTGAGCTCAGGAAGAATCTCTCTTTCTGTCTCAAGAGGAGCCTTTTCTCTAACAAACCTCCAATCAGCCAGGTGCTGGTCAATTAACCAGCACACTGCTGAATTAGAGGCAAGTTTTCTGAACAGGGATAAGTCCCCTGTTACAAGTTTACTTACTTTTTCACACATAGCTTCTCCATTTTGGCTTTATTTTTGTTAAATAAATCATGACACTGTGTAATATGTCATGTGTTGTTGTTCATCTGAGGTTGTATTTACCTAATTTTTAGACCTTCTAAGGAACAGATGATTGTTATTATGTCCTGATATGTAAAACCATGGAATTCAAAGAGGGTGTACTTTCTTTTTCACATGACTGTATATATACAACAACAACACACAACATATTACACCGTCATGATTGATTTAACAAAAATAAAGCCAGAATGGAGAAGCCATGTGTGAAAAACTAAGCTATTTGTAAAGAGTCAACATTTTCCGCAGCGCGGCTGAATGGGGTACAGAGTTATGTATATTACATAAACAGAATGACATACAAATGTAACAGGTATTCTGTATGGTCTGACCCACCCAATCTCACATTGGCCCCTGTGGTCTAACCAGTCCCCATTACATGGTCGTGTCGGGTGGTGCACCTGTTGGCAACAGGACTCCTGAGTCTCCCGCATGATGTGTGGGGATTGCCAACCCAGACTGGCAGCTGAGGTAGTGTGCATGAGTCGTACCTATATCCAGTGCAGCGCCTCCATCTCATCAGGATCCCTGCGTCCTCAAGGGGATGGTTCCGATGAGGAACTCCTCTGTGGTGCCTTCCTCTGCAGAGTAATTCCAGACTCATACATGAGGGTATCTTTTATCAATGACATCTTTATTGGCATGGTGGTATGGGCCAGCTGCCCCTCACAGCTAGCAGCTTAGCCGCTCATTCCTCTGCTGCACTCCATTAGGAAGGTTCCTTCTCCTCTAATAGAGTTGCTCTCCACCTCTCCTCTCAAAGAGATTCACCAGCTTCTCTGTCTCTCTGCTCAGAGCTGCACAGACTCACAGCTCTTGCATCAGACACTGCAACACTGTTGCAGACCTCCATGTGCCTCTCCTGAACAGAGTCAAAACACCAACTGGCTGAACTAACTTTAGGAAGTGCTGTGCAATATATCAGCTTCCAGAAAGACCCACCTCTTCTCTGTGTCACAAACAGGGGACACAGACAGACTGTCACTTCCTTTGCTACTATCTTACACATCACCAGGGTTTGAGGGCAAACCTCCATGATGACTACTGACAATCCTGCATACTTACCAGGTTTACTGCCAGCATGAGAAAGAGATATGTACACCAATTGTACACATGGCTACACAAATAAGGACAGACAAGCGCAAACAGGTACAGAAGGTAATGAGGTCCCTGCTCCTGAGAGCTTACAATCAAAAGGGATTAAGGGGTGATGTTGGATCAAAAGGTAAATTGGCTGCTCGTTGTGTGACTGAGTATGCCTCAGAGTGGAGTACGGCCCTCAAGTGCTGTTTATAGCAAGAGCTTTACAACAGTTTTGCAGCCGAGTATTTTAAATGAGTGTGTGTAAAGTTTGACTATCACCAGGGGGCCTGTGGGTGGTGAAAATAGATTCACAGAAGGGGTGTTGGCTGTCATGCCCATTATTGAGATGGTTATGTAAATGTAAAATAAGGTATTCATGTTAGGTTACATAGAATGTGTATACTTTTATTTCACTGTTATTATAGATTATTATATCTCTGACAATGGTTTGCTTGTAAATAAAAAGCTTGCTTGAAAAACAAGTGTCACCAATACTAGAAACAAACTAATTATTAAAAGGGCAGTTGAACGTATTGGCTCAGAGACTTTTTATTTATTAAAACCCGTGCTCATCGTTGTAACTAACTTCCTTAGAAAAATCTTATCACCCTTAAATGCTTATTTCTATTTTGTGAAAAATGTATAAGAATTGGTTGGACACTGAATCCAGGCCTATCAGCTACTTGTGTCTGTTTGACAAATGACGGCACCATAATTACTTTGTAAACAAAGAAGAAGGCTGAGCCAGCAATGTTAATGACTGTATAAGGTATTTTAGTGATAAGATCATTTGCCAAACATTGTGAAACCATTTGTTAACCATGGAAATGTTAAAAGTTTAAATATTTATACTTGGTCATTTCTCTAAATCAATCTATCGGATACATTTAACATACAGTATTTAACATGCCACTGTCTTTAGTTCCCTTTTGTCCAAGGTTAGACTGCCCCATAAAGAAACTACTACTTACTACTAAATGTGAGTATTATCTGACTGAAGAGACATAAGAAGCAGAATTGTGAATAGGAGATATCAGAAAGTAGAGCTACATAAGGAAAAGTGTCAACAATTGTTGACGTGATTTTAAGGTACAGTAAAGGACATGTAATCATTGATGTCAATATAATGTATTTTTTTTTAATGACGTAAAATGTAAGAAACATTATATTTACATAATTATAAAGCATAGAGAATGTAGGTTTTTTCATTCTAAATACAGTGCAATGGAAGCAGAACATTTCCAAGGAATAACAGCCTGATCATTTCTCGGCTTTGAGGTACCTACAATAAAATCCGGGTACCTTTGATTACAGTTTACAGATGTAGCAGACGTTATTACCCCCAGCAACGCAGAATAAAGCAAGGAATAATACTATGAAAATGTCACGCTTTGCCATTGTTTTCAATGCCTTTGCGATAAAACTTTGCGGTAATAATGCAATGGCGTTTATGCAGCACGATGCGTTAACTGGCGTAATTGCGTTTGCTACATCTGTTTAAGCTTTTGTCATGTCAATTCTACAATCGGTTACCAATTAGCATAGTGGGTGTGTCAGAAAATGAAATACCAAAGTTAACCCGGTTGCTATGGAATTGGCAAGTTCAGAGCTTTAAGATTCCACCTTGCATTATACTGTTTGGCACTGCAGTTCCAACTGATGTTACAAGTTTTGTTTTTTAAATCTTTTCCAAAATGGCTTTAACATTGTTACACATTTAGATCAATTTAAAGGATACAAAAGGAAATTGTAAAGTGGAAAAACTTGTCCAGCACATAAACAGAAAGGTGAGTATGAAGCACGCAGAGTTGGCTGCTGACAATGACCCTCAGGGGGAAAAAGTACATAACATACATTTTTAAACTAAAGTTCATAATATGTCAAAATAATTTTGTATTCAAAAACCATATCTTAAAACACAAATACAGGCATACCCCGCATTAACGTATGCAATGGGACCGTAGCATGTATGTAAAGCGAAAATGTACTTAAAGTGAAGCACTACCTTTTCCCACTTATTGATGCATGTACTGTACTGCAATTGTTATATACGTGCATAACTGATGTAAATAACGCATTTGTAACAGGCTCTATAGTCTCCCCGCTTGCGCACAGCTTCGGTACAGGTAGGGAGCCGGTATTGCTGTTCAGGACGTGATGACAGGCGCATGCGTGAGCTACCGTTTGCCTATTGGGCGATATGTACTTACTCGCGAGTGTACTTAAAGTGAGTGTACTTAAAGCGGGGTATGCCTGTAATGCATAATGGCAAAAACAACATTTTGGTTTCCATTCAGGGCAATCACAATGCATTGTTTATGTGTACAGTATATACGCTGTGTTAATGCCCAAACATATTTTTTACATAATGTTAACACTATGCTTATATCTTATATGCATTTCTTATCTTCACATCCAAACAGAGACTTTTACGGCTGATAAAAACCACATGGCCCACCTGGTCTCTTGGTTTTCCTATCTGCTTTAAAACCTCAGTCCCTTTTTGATCCTTGGCTTTCTATTACACTTACAAAACTTTTATGTCTATCACAAGCAGGGCCGGCTTGATGGCGGTGCTTTCGGTGCCATCGCACTGAGCCCCGCGCTTACAGAGGCCACGCGCTCTTTCCCCACAACAGTTTGTCGGGGGAAAGTGCGGGGCCTCGGTTAGTGCCTATTATCTTCCATCCGGCTTCTCCTCCGGCATCACCTCATCTCTGTGGTGTCACGTTGCTTTGACAACTTGATGTCCCGACGTCGCTAAAATGAGGAGATGCCGGATCAGGTAAGAGGCCCCGAGCTCTCACCAGGCACCGAGCCCCACTTTATTTCAAGCTGGCTCTGATCACAAGCATTTCTAAATTCCCTTAATACATTAGGCTCTTCCACCTCTCTTTGAAGGCTATTCCATTAATGCAGTAGTCTTGCTTCCTTGGAAGTGGACTCCCCCACCAGTTGAATGGGAGATCCCCACTGCAAGAAATCAAGGATATCCCTGCTAATTCACATCTGGCAGACTAAAGTTTTCCATAATGATTACCTTTCCTTTCATTGCTATCTTCTGATATTCTACATTAAAACCCTGTCCAATGCCTTTTATTGTCCTGGAGGCCAGTAAATTACCGAAGTACGAAAAACATTGTCACCAGTTTCTAGGGTAATCCAAAGTCTTTATTTAAAGTACCTTGTACTAAACTAACTCTTATGTTCTTCACATAAAGGGCAACTCCTTCTCCCATCTTTGGGGCCTATTCTAGTAGCCTCGATGAGTTCGCTGCTACATCGCAAGATTTGGCATGTTCTCGCCGGACGGTTTGTCAGTTGAGTTATCACGGTATTCAGAAATAAACTGAACCCATCTTAAACCTTGCGGCAGGATAATGCCTAAACCGCTCTGCAATTACCGCTAAGGTAATGAAGCTGCTTGTAAATGCATTTTTAATGCATCGGATTGATTCCGGGGGTCTCCGGTGCTGGTAGTAATGTTTATCAGCTCCGGAAACCCCCAAAATCAATCCGATGCATGAAAAATTCATTTTTATTTTTAAGTCCCTCTCTCGCAGCCCTTCTCACCAGCTTCTAAGCAGCTTTTGTTGGCGAGAAGAATCTAGGATAAAATCGCAATTCCAGAGCCCCGATAAGATAAATCGAGGCTACTAGAATTGTACAATTGTATAAAAATTGCGATTTGCGGCTTCTTGCCGGCTACCGCACGGCGTGTTTGGCCAGGAGCCAGAAATTGTGATAAAATGCTTTCGCTGCACGATTTAACCAACTAATCAAGGCTTTCTGAATAGCTACCTTGCGAGAATAGCTCAAAAGCCTCGATAAGTTGGTTATGGAGGCTACTAGAATAGACCCCTTTGTCTTTTCAAAATAGTGTAACCCAGAAAAGGTATGGCTCAGTCCTGATTTTTCATTGTACTGTACCATGACTTCACAATAGCCACACTATCCAAATCATCCTTTGTCAATATTGCAATTCATTCTGGTATTTAATTTCCCAAACTACAAGCATTGTACACATTTGTTACTGCCTCTCCCCCCGCCTATAAGACTTCTGCCATGCTGTCCTTCTCTCTGGAATTACCTACTACACACCATCAGACTCTACCCCAGCTTTCAGATATTAAAAAATCCCTTAAAACTCTCCTTTTCAAGGAAGACTCCCCTCCCCTCCAACCCCATTGGAAAAAGCTGTGTGGCTTTACCAATCTCCAGAACAACCCTACGCAACAACCCTCCCACCACAAAACAAACCTTAATAGAATCATGTGTCAGACTGGGTCATACTGTGTTCCAACCTGAGATACTCTCCATCCTACAATGAGCAGCCACTTTACCTTCTTGTTTCAACATGGTCCCTCATTCCCTCTAGGTTGTAAGCTGTTTGTATCTGTTTGTGCATGTCCGTCCTCATTTGGATGTAACGGTTTATGTAATATATAACTCTATATCCCCATTGTAATGCACTGTGGAATATGTTGGCGCTTTACAAATAAACGATAATAATATTAATAATCATAATAATTCTAATAATACTACTATGACTGCAAACTTAGAGAATGGGGGGTGTACAGTTTATTTTTAAGAGGCAATCCCACTTGCATTTATTAAAGTTAACATTTACGTGTATAATTGCTATTTTGGGTAAATTAAGCATTCAGAAAATTGTTTGATTTCACATAATGCATCAAGCATCATGATGATTTTACAGAATTTCTTGTGTATAACATATCTGGTTTGCTTATAGAGCTAATACAGGTAAGGCAGATACAATTCCACAATCAGTTATCACAGTTCAGTGTGTAAACCGCATTGCTCAAACCCCTAATACATACTGTACATATCTAGCTCCATCGCTCGGTTTTCAATAATCCCTGGTGTCTCTGCTGCAGCTGAATACACTATGTGACTTTCTGATGTTCTGCACAACACTGATGAAGGGCTGAATCCTTGGCAGCATTGAAGGGAATTCACACACCATTAATTTGACCTATAAAAATATACCACAGGTCAGCAATGACAAATAATCATCTGGACCATCTGTGTGGACTCATCTCATGCCAGCATGAACCTGCATGATGAATGAGAAATTCACTTAATGAATTTATCACATATATAACCAGCACTTTGCAGGTGTTCCATCATCACACAGCTTACAGTGTCATTCATCTCTACAACACTAGAAACCTTGGAAGTGCTAGGTGTTACTGAAATATAACTGTTTTCTTTTCTTTTTTTACTGGTGTGTGCTCTGCTCATAGAATCTCATAGATTATAGCTTTCTCCATTGATTGTTTTCTGTTCTTAAATGTTTCATAATCTCTTGGGTCTTATGTGAAAGGAGTCCCTCAGTACAGTATATTGGTTTTGTAATTGGTTAGCCACAGAACGGTATCATCTATTTATTTTTTGATTATTGAAGCTCGGCTAACACGGTACTGATACCTCTACATGAAAATATGGAAGATACCACATTGTACCGCACCCAAATGAAGCTAAAGGATTTACTGAAAAAACAGGCACAACTAGACAGCGATATCATCTTCCTCAGCAAATGCAAGAAGGAGCATCTGATCCCAAAAGGACTCGTCCTCAAAAACCCACTTGCTACCACATACAACACAAAATTCTCCCAACAACTGTGCACCAGGAACTCAGAAAGATTAAGGAACCATCTCATCAGCATCTGTTACAGCAACAGGAGAAAGACAAAGGTGACAATAGACAGCATCCTGGAGACAGGAGAAATTCACACAGACACATGGAGAGGACTCCAAACATTCCATGAAAAACTCCTGAAGGGTCTAATTAGCAATAAGGAAAAGAAACTGCACAGACTGAGGCTAAGAATGAGATACTCTGCAGCAGCCAGCACAACAACTAATAATACAAATATTGACAGTCACCAAGAGCAGGACTGCACTGTTAACCTCTCAGATTACACACCTAATCAAGCAGAGTCCTCAGTATTATCAAAGGGTCTCACATTCTGCCCTACCAAGCCTATGGACAAGATTGAGCTGTGCAGTGACCTAGAAGAATACTTCAGAAGGCTGCGTCTTAAGGAGTTCTTCCATGACAGACACAACCAAGATTATGCCAACACTGCAGAAGGAGAGCCGCTGCACATGAGCAGGGAGAAGCAAAAATCAAACTGGATCCCACAAACTGGGCGCAACCCCACATTGGACCGGTACATTGAAAGCTTCAGACACAGCGCCAAAACCACCATCCTGGACAAAGTAAGGAAACAAACATATAATCTGACACAGATGGAGAGGAGAGCCATAGAATCGCTAAAGGCCAACCACAACATAACAATCAAACCTGCAGACAAGGGAGGAGCAGTGGTCATAATGAACACCACAGACTACCTGCGGGAAGCACACAGGCAACTCTCTGATTCAAAGTACTACACCCAACTGCAGGAGGATCCAACTAAAAAATACATGCGAGAACTCAACAGGATCATTAAAACACTCCCGATCCACACAAGAGAACAAATTCTGGACCTGATACCAGCTAACCCAAAACCTGGCACATTCTACATGCTCCCTAAAATTCACAAAGAGGGTAACCCTGGGCGCCCTATTATCTCTGGATCTGGCACACTTACCGAGAATATTTCTGGCTGGGTGGAGGGCATTCTAAAACCACTTGTCAGGAACACACCCAGCTATATCCAGGATACCACCGACCTGCTAAACAAACTGAATGCCATTGGCCCCCTCCCTACAGGAACACTACTAGCAACTATGGATGTAGAGTCACTTTATACAAACATCCCCCACGAGGATGGGATTTCAGCCTGCAGATACTTTCTGGGATCGCAGGAGCCACTCACAGAGACAGTGACTAAATGCATTGAATTTATTCTGACCCATAACTACTTCACATTTGGAAATGACACATACCTCCAGACAACCGGGACCGCTATGGGTACTCGGATGGCGCCACAGTATGCCAATCTGTTCTGCGCAAAACTGGAAAGTGACTTTCTGTCCACCTGTCACTTGAAACCCCTTACATACCTTCGCTACATCGATGACATCCTCCTGATTTGGACCTCTGGCGAACAGGACCTCCTACAGTTCTATGACAACTTCAATACTTTCCACCCGACCATCAACCTCAAACTCACCCATTCCCCGGATGAAGTACATTTTCTAGACACCACCATTACTATAAAGAACAACCAACTACAGACTTCTGTATACCGCAAACCTACAGACAGAGCCAGCTATTTGAGGGACACCAGCTTCCACCCGACACACACCAAACATGCAACCATCTACAGTCAAGCCATACGATACAACCGGATATGCTCCGACACAGCAGACAGAGACCAGCGGATTAAAGCCTTGAGATCAGACTTTATAAACCGTGGATATAACCACAGAATTGTAGACCAGCAAATTCACAAAGCCACCAGAATACCAAGAAGTGATCTCCTTGAATACAAACAGAAGGAGACAAGCGACAGGGTTCCTTTGGTGGTCACATATAACCCACACCTAGGAGCCCTACGCAAGATCGCCAGGAAACTACAACCCATCCTCCAGGAAGATACAAGACTGCAACAGGTCTTCCCTGAAGCACCCTTATTATCATACAGACAACCCCATAATCTCAAGAAAATTATGGTGAGGAGTAAAGTATTCAGCAACTGAATGCGGGACAAAACCATGCCAGGACCCAAGATGCAAAACCTGCGCAATGCTCTACACAGCGGACACAATACAAATACCACACAAGAATCGGGAATACAAAATCAGAGGAGGGTTCACCTGTTCCTCCAGCAATGTCGTGTACCTCATCATGTGCATGAAATGCCCAGGGGGCTGCTACTACATAGGTGAGACAGGACAGGGGCTAAACAAGAGAATGAACCTGCATCGCCACAGCATCACACGCGGAACAAGAGACAGTCCTGTTGGCGAACATTTCTCTGACTCTGGCCATAAGATGAACGATCTGAGGGTTGCCATACTCAAAGGTAATCTTAAAACCCCGAAAGAGAGACGGTTGCATGAATACAAATTTATGCAACTGTTCGGGACACTTAGCAGTGGCCTAAACAGAGATCGAAATTTTATGAGTCATTACTGACACTAGCGAACTCTCTTCCCATGAGCGCTAAAGGCCATGTCTGTACATACTGTGCTATATGTATGCACACACAGCTGTCTCTCACACATACTAATACTCCTTATTTTTCCATCCATATACACCAATAGGGACCACATCTGCTCTGCTTGGTTTACAGGCCGCGGTCACGTGATCGGGACCTTTAAACGCAGAGGGATACCGGCACCCCCTAAAGGGGCCTGTATCTCGGGGGGCACGGGGTCCCCAGACCTAAAACCAACGCGGTTCAGCTCCGCAGACCCCCTGCTCATCTACACTATCAATAAAAATGTATTTCAAATAATTTTTAATGTGCGGATGTTTGCGCAGAGAGAGAGCAGCGGATCTCTCTCTGCTGCAAACACATCTCGCCCCCGCCGCCCATACAGTAGTATCATTTATGTATGTGCATATACAGTACAGTACAGTACTGTACAGTACTGTATGTTAGGGCTTACAGGGGTTGTTGTTATACAGTATATACAGTATATAGTATACAGTATACAGTATACTGCATTACAATTCATTATAGGGGACGGCTTCACAGAGAATAGCTCGCAAGCGCCACCATGTGTATTTTGACGGCATTGCAGTATTGTAACCAGCCGGAATAAAAAGCTTAAATTCAGGCCGGAAAATAACGCAATGTACTCTGGCAGAAAACTATCAGTAACCTGAATACACCCGAGTATACCCGAATTCGCGGGACTAGCCGTGCTCGAATAAAGTGTGTCGCCAGTGTACAGTGGCAAGAAATGATTTACATTAAAAAAAATATACACATGAAAAAGCAAAAAAAAACACATTTACATTAAATACATTTCTTTATTTAACTTACCATTACTCGACCCACTCACCGACTCCCGTTGATCAGCTTACTCACGAACCAATCCACAAACAGGAACCCATAAAATAAAAAACCATAAAATAATAAACATTAAAATAATAAAACACGGCAATCCAGGGGTCTTCTAGTTGTAATCCATCTTCATCTGTATACTTCTATCTTCTTCCGGGGTCTTCTCCCCGTCTGGTGCCACGCCCATGTCTTCTTTCTTCTCCGGAGGTCCTTCCTCCTCGGCGTCTGGCTTCAAAATGAGACGACATAGGCTTTCACAGGCCTATGACGTCACATTTTCGTCATATGGTACCCACGGCCCTGATTGGGCCGTGAAAACCATGTGTTTTGGCCGATAAAAAAAAAATGATGACGTCACTTAAAGGCAATGAAAGCACAGCCAATCAGAATGGCTTTGCTTCAATTACCTTTAAGATGACGTCATTAAAAGAAACATGGCCGGCCTCACATGGTATGGCAGCCAATCAGAGCGTGGGAAGTCTATCCCTACTCTGATTGAAAGCCTGTCACATGGTACTAGAACCAATCAGAGTAGGGATAGACTTAATACCTTTGAGGTTAGTACCCGATAAGGTGATTAAGGGGTACATTGATATGTGAATGTCATTGAAATGTATTGGCTATTTATTATTTTGGCAACGGAACAGAATGATGATGCTGGCGACGGGGCCTTCTTATTGAAGAGGTTAGTAGAATTTTCTTTATTTTACTATGCTAGTTAATGTGTTTAATAATGGCCAAATAATGTATTATCCCTATGTGGATAATAGTTATTTGGCACATTATTGTACTGTATGTGCTGGGGGGAGGGGATATTGGCCCCAAGGGTATGTGGTAGGACTCCCTTGTGGGTAGTGGGTGAGGGTGATTAGGCCTCAGGGGTGGGGGGTATTGGGGTAGGGTATCTGGGTGATGGTGGGTTAACCCCTTAATGACTGTAGCAGTTACTAACCGCTATGGTGATTAAGGGGTTAGGGGACATTACATTGGATGTTTTAATTCTTGTGTCTGTTTTGCAGAAGCGGATGGGGCATGGGCAGGATGAAGGTGAGGATGGCCTTCATCATGGCAGCCGGACATGGGTGAGTGCTATATGTATTTAATGTCTTTATTGTTCTGTATGTATTTTAAATGGACACATGCACTATTATCCATTATATATATATGACCCCAACAACACATGTACCCCCCTAAAATACAATACAGTAAGGGGGTGCCGGTATCCCTCTGCTTTGTTTACATTCCGCGGTCACGTGATCGGGACCTTTAAATGCAGAGGGATACCGGCACCTCATAAAGGGGCCTGTATCTCGGGAAGCAGGGGGTCTCCGGACCTGAAACCAATGCGGTTCAGTCCTGGAGACCCCCTGCACATGTACACTATGAATGAAAATGGTTTTAAAATAGTTTTTATTGGGCTGATTTTTGCGCCGAGATAGCAGCGGATCTCTCTCTGCTGCAAACACAACTCGGCAGGGGACGGCTTCTCGGCAGTTTCTCGCCAGGCAGCCGTCTCGCCACCGATTACTAGCCATTTTATCAAAATGTGGTGGCTAATTCATTCGCCAGGGATTCACCCCTTACAGCATACAGCCAGTTTAACACGCCAAAAACATGGCTAATTGCTAAACTGGCTAATGCGTTTTTTCGCTGCTTACTGCATGATGCCCTTAGTGTGCTGTCTATTTCGTTTGGTACAGTATGTTTTATTTTAAATGGGCAATTGCACTATTAGCCATATCTGGATAATAGTAATTTTTCCCATTATTGTACTGTATGTGTTAGGAGGTTGTTGGGGTTACAGGGGGTGGGTTGTGTATTGGTACAGTATGAGCACTCTGAACACAGCAGGTCTCCAAGAGAGTCTTCACAAACACTAACGGGGTCTGCAGCTGCTATTCACTTGGTACAGTAGGTTGCAGGTATTTTAATGTTTATTGTGTGTAGAGGGATTGAGTGAAGGGGGTAGTTTCCACCGGGTGGGTGGTCAGGCCTCGGTGGGTAGTGGGAAGGGTTAACTCTTTCATAGTGGGTACTACCGCTAAGGTAATGAAGAGGTTAACACCTCCCAATACCCATGCGGGAGGCCTAACAACCCAACCTGGGGCTATTACCCCTCCACACTCACCCCCTCTGCCCCCAATAAACCTGGTAGTCTGCCTTAACCCCTTCATTGCCTTAGCAGTTAGTCGCTAAGGTAAGGAAGCTGCTTACATTTTACAAAGTTATTTTTGGGGTGGGAGGGAGAGATTACAAAAGAAAAATAGGCGGGGGGCTGGGGTGGGATACATTTCCATCTTTGTTTTTTTTTCAGTACAACCAATTATACTTTGTTACACTTGTATTTACTTTTCGGCGTGATTCACATTACAGTCTTATAATATAGCATTGGAGGAAAGATTGTTAGAGATTTATTAAGCATTTGTTTCCCAGTAAATCATCCACAGCCCCCATATTTTCAGGAAAGTTTCGTATCTATCCTGAATTCAACTGGTGAGTTTTTCCATTACCATAATATAATTTAGTTTATTTTTTACTTCCGTAATTGTCGGCGGGTAAGTCTGTTTCCAATTTCTAGCTATTACTGCTTTAGCTGATGAAAAAAGCTGCTTACATTTTATTTTTATTCATAGTGTGCGTGAGCAGGGGGTCTCCAGAGCTGAACCGCATTGATTTCAGTCTCGGGGACCCCCTGCTTCCCAAGATATGTGACCGGAGGCCTTTAACATTGCGGTGGATACCAGCACCCCATACCGGGGCCTGTATCTCAGGAAGCTGGTGGTCCCCGAGGATGGAATCAACTTTGTTCAGCTCAGGTGACCCCCTGCTCATTCACACTATGAATAAAAATAAAATGTAAGCAGGGGGTGTTCTGAGCTGAACAAAGTTGATTTCAGCTTCGGGGATCCCCTACTTCCTGAGATACAAGCCCCATTATGGAGTGCCAGTATCTCCTGCAATGCTAAAATCCCACGGTCACGTGACCCACAGGATTTTAACATGGTGGGGATACCGGCACCCCATAACGAGGCCTGTAACTCGGGAAGTACGGGGTATCGGACCTGAAATCAATGTGGTTCATGGCATGCAGGTAGAGTGACTGATTTAGCTTATCTCTACTGCGTGTCTCTTACAGATAAGTAGACCCCGCTAGGATTAACACAGCAGGGGCCCATGGTGTGTTAATCCAATGGGCCATTTAGTCTGAAGCGGACCATCTCCGACCACCACGCACTATAGTGCATGTTTCAACCCGAGAAATGGTTGGATAACAGACGCTGCATCTGTAAGTGTGTCACATACAGTACGTTATTTAGCAAAGTACTCCTCACCTGTATATGTGAGTGCACTGTATTAAGATGGCAATGTTTGTTTGGATTGCTAATGATGTGTCTTAAGTGACATGAGATTGATATTGATATTTGTATAATGTATTATAAAAGTACTGTACAGTTTTGTCACTTACCAAGTTTCTCGCTTCCACAAAGCCAGGTAGTCTTACTACCAGTGAGCAGGAGATGACAGAACTGCCCCGCTCCTCCACCCAGGTCAGATGCAGGGGGTCAGGTGGGCCTCCTCCTGTCCTCTTGGCTGCAATTGCATGATAAGCCATTTTCTTCTTCACTTTGGGCTTACGTTTCGTCCATCGCCTTTTCAGCATCTCAATGGTATGGACAGTATTGCCCAGAGCATTAAGGCGCAATAAAATGCGCCCCCAAATACAATGCTTTTCAGCTACTCATAAATACATTTTTGGTTCCTGATCCTAGGTGCCACAGCAGTAGTAGTAGTTGTAGTAGTAGCCATGGCAGAGAAGGTAGAAGCCTGGGCAGCCATCCCTACTGTTTTTCAGACGGAAATGACTGAGGTTTGCTGTTAGGCAAGGGTTTCTATTGCAAATTGTAACATAGTAATGGACGTGGTATTAAGGTCAGACTAATATGTAATGTATCACCAACTAACGTGACCTTAGAATGGTCTTTCCCAATGTGCATGTGCAGAATATATTTTTAGGTGGCGGTAATCCCCATCCATCCAGGTTATGTTACGTTGGCTGTTTTTCTAACGGACCTTAATTTTGCATTTAATTAGCTTTGAGGATATGTAATGGTGAGAGGGTAACCAGGCTCAATAAAAAAGGTTAAGCCCACTTGGTTACCCCTGAATCGTGTTTGAAGGTCCTAGAGTGTCAGTTCTTGGACCTGACTGTCGTATATATGCATCACTGAGACTGTGTGTAAATTATGCGACAATACAGTATTTTTGTGTTTTTACCTTTCCAGGAGTGCTAGCCAGAGGAGTTTGCGAGGCTATGAGTTTTAGGGTGGGTTTAGCGGAGCAGCTTCTTTCAGATTGTGGCTATGTAGCGGGGTTCCCAAGTTATGGGATACCCTAAAGATGTACCCAGGAATCTGGTGTGATTCTCGGGCACATTGAAGCCCAGTGCTCCGGCAAAATCCTACCCTGGATACGTTCTTGCGACTCACATATAGGGTTCCCTGCTTCAGCACAAACCTGAAAGGTAAAAAGGGCATCAGGGATCAAGGTATCCCCAGACCGGTCCCGGGGTCCCTAGCATAAGGTGGGATGCCCAGTTAATGCCCAAGTCACCCTGCACTTGGTATAGGGTTTCAAGGGGTGCTCCAGCTATGTCATAAAGCTGCAAGGATTTTCTGTGTATTTGTAAAAGTCAGGTTTATACAGTGTGCCAGGAGTAAGGCTAGTAAGAGTAGGAAACATATATTCTTATTCTATCCCTGACACAAGACCAGGAGACATAGACATGTTTAAACACAAAGTACAGAGTCAAAGTACATTTTATTAAAGGTTTGTGTTTGATAAGTGTATGTACTTGTAGCCTGTAAATGAACTTTGGGATTTCAAAGCCCGGGAATCTGAGAGCCCAGATGGCCACCAAGCTTGGTGCCACTGAGTCTGCACAGTTGAAAGCCTCAGGGATGCCAAGGTGTTAGAACAGGAGTAGTACTGCCGTTATAAATGAGTACCCACATCCTGGGCTAACAAAGGGCTATCTGGCAACCATTTGTCCAACCCCAGACTCTTCGGAGCCTGGACAGTGGGTGGGCTCAATATGCTAAGAGGCAGAGGTGCCAGGTTGGCGCATGCACCTTGACAGAATTGGAAAAGGTACCATCCAGCATCAAAGTACCGGCAAATCGGTGATAGGCTGACAGAGAAATTCCCACGCGCTGATTGGCTGTAGTGGTTTGTGAATGGGACTCCAAAACCTATAAGAAACCTTGAAGCCAATCAGGACCGCAGATTCCAAGTGCGAAACAATCAGCGGCAAAGTCAAGATACGAAAAAGATGCTCTGTGAGAAATAGACGCGAGCCGGCTTCATAGATTTTCAACTCAAGAAATTTTCTAAGTCCCGCTTTTCTGGGACCAAGTTCTGAAAACGGGACGTAGCGGTCGCGCTGGTATTGTATGCCGAATTGCGCTCCAGGACTTTGTGAGTACCTCCCGGTCATTGGAAAGGGCTCCTACAGACGTCAGTTTTTAACATTTAGTTCATCACAAGCAGGCGGCAATTCTAGAGGTCATTTAATAACTATCCTGCATAATAAATCTCCTGAAGATTTTTCTAAATAGTCTGATTCAGATGTCTGGCACTGAATGTACAATAGAAGAAAGTATTTACTTAGCCTGATCCAGTGTATGCATAAATTTTTACAAATAGTGACATTAGACAGTTGGCAGACATACCTATCCAACACTAGTTTGCAATCGTTGACAGAAGTTGAAAGTAATAAAGCAAAAAATGTTTTTGTAGTATAATTTTTGATGGATGAAAACTGGACAGTTTTTCTTAAACTTTTGTAATTAAACTGAGAAATGAGGATGATTAAACACCGGGAAGATTTTCTTCTTTTATA
Organism: Ascaphus truei; assembly: GCA_036426205.1. Classification (NCBI taxonomy): domain Eukaryota; kingdom Metazoa; phylum Chordata; class Amphibia; order Anura; family Ascaphidae; genus Ascaphus; species Ascaphus truei. Next base: position 50,621 of record WSYH01000946.1, on the reverse strand, counting down.
GAAACACATCACAGCTTCTGACTTTAGTTGGCTTTTGACATAACAAATAATCAAAATCATACAGTATGTTACACAGTGCAGAGGACCAAAGAAGATAGTAATTACTATTTTATTTAAGAGAATGAACTGGATGCAACTGTGGGATACAGTTGCATGCTGAACTGAATGATAAATAATGTAATTTTGATATATACTGTTGTGGTTAGGAAAACTATTTAATGAACTGAAGATTCAATAAATAAGACAGTTTAAGGTTTAATAACTATTTGCAACCTTTTTCTCTACATAAGAATATTTTTCAGTTTCTTATTTATACTGTGTGACAAAAGATTTGTATCCATTTTTATATCTTAAAAAAAAGACAAGGGGCAGTATACAGAATTTACTGACTTGATGGGGCAAAAATGGAGCTCAGAACAGCACCAGATTTATCAAAGCAAAATATCCCATCTAAAGCCACCATCCCCCCATCACCTCTCTCTCCACCTCATTCCCTCTACTATCTCTCTCCCCCCTCATCCCCTCTCTCCCCCTCATCCCCTCTCTTCCCCCCGCCCATCCCCTCTCTCTCCCCTCATCACCTCTCTCCCCCCTCCCTCCCCATCCCTTCTATATTCCTGGAGAGGAATTAAGTGAGTTTATAAACATTTAAAAAAATAGTAATCACAATCTGAAGCTCACATCACAAGTAAGCTTCATCTACCATAAGCGTCCTAGACCTACAAATAAAAAAGGATCTGATAGAACTCTAAATGCAACTACATATCACAAAGCCACAGTGACCAATAACTACTTAAAAGCTGACAGTCACCATCCTAGTCCATTAGATAGAGGGATCCCAGTAGGACAGTATCTGATTATTAGAGATTGTGATGGTAGGGAGTAGCCAGGCTATCAAATAAAGTTTAAGCCCGTTTGGTTACCCTTGATCCGTGTGCTAGATTTATAGAGTGTCAGCTCTTGGACCCAGTGTTTTATATGTGTAACGGTTTTTGTGAACCGGCCTGACCCACCCAATCTCACATTGGTTTTTATTCTTGTGTCTGTTTTGCAGAAGCGGATGGGGCATTAGCAGGATGAAGATGAGGATGGCCTTCATCGTGGCAGGCGGACATGGGTGAGTGCTATATGTATTTAATGTATTTATTGTTGTTTATGTATTTTAAATGGACACATGCACTATTATCCATTTGTGGATAATAGTAATGTTGACCATTACTGTACTGTATGTTGTGTATTGCTATGTTTATTGGGGGCAATTATCCCCAATAAACATACTATTATGCGTTAACCCCTTCATTGCCTTAGTGGCTATCCGCTATGGTAATGAAGCAGTATTAATATATTTTAATAATATTGTGCGGGAGCAGGGGGTCCCCTGAGCTGAACCGCATTGATTTGCTTCCCAAGTTACAGGCCCCGGTTTGGGACATCGGTTACAGTGACGACGCCATATTTATTGCGGGCACGTAGCGTATGGGACGCTATAAACATGGCGGCGACACTGCCCACCGATCACACATACCGGGGCCTGTAACTCGGAGCAGGGGGCCCTGGTCCACAAAGCAATGCGGTTCAGTCTCGGGGACCCCCTGCTCACTGTACAGTATATTTAAAAATATATCATGTTGCTCCGTTACCATAGCTCGATAGCCGCAAAGGTAAGGATGATGTGTGTATTGATAGTGTGTTTTTTCATAGTTAGATGTGCAGAGGGTCTCCGAGCTGGAACCGCTTGGTTTTAGGTCCGGGGAACCCCGCTCACGAGATACAGGCCCCTTTAGGGGGTGCCGGTATCCCTCTGCTTTGTTTACATTCCGCTGTCACGTGATCGGGACCTTTAAATGCAGAGGGATACCGGCACCTCATAAAGGGGCCTGTATCTCGGGAAGCAGGGGCACCCGGACCTGAAACCAATGCGGTTCAGCTCCGGAGATCCCTTGCACATGTACACTATGAATAAAAATGGTTTTTAATGTGCCGATGTTTGCGCAGAGAGAGCGGCGGATCTCTCTCTGCTGCAGACAGATCTCGGCAGGGGACGGCTTCTCGGCAGCTTCTCGCCAGGCAGCCTTCTCGCCACCGGTTACTCGCCATTTTATCAAATGGTAGTGGCGCATTCATTCGCCAGGGATTCGGCCCTTACAGCATACAGCGAGTTTAACACGCCAAAAACATGGCTAATTGCAAAACTGAGCGTGCCATGCTAAAGAAAAAATTAAAGAAGAATAAAGGGGGTGTAATTAGCTGTAGGCTAAAAAGAAATGGCCTGCATGATGCACCTAGACTATCAGTGAGTGGGAAATTCTTGCTTACATGGCTGGCTCCGGTTGTAGTCCATAAGTGGAAGGAGTCCCATCTAACACGGCTACCTGCAAGAATAGTAAGCGAACACCCAAGAAGTAGGAAGAGGGGATCTGGAATGGGCCCCTAGCGTCAGCAGAGTGCCTAAAGTAACATTTCTGCTACCCAGAATTCAAGGGGTTGGACAGTGTTAAGTGTCCTGTCCAACCCCTTGATGACATAGATGACCAAATATGGTCCTGTAGTATTCCCTTTCATGATATAGATACCTATATTCAGTCATCTACATCATAAGGGGTTGGACAGACATGGATACTGCTTCTTATCTTTTGAGCTGCTCTGTGATAAGGCACATTCACGGAGACTATTTCTGTGCCGTAGAAGAGTGTGCAGTGTACCTCTGCACAGCTCCTCCACACTGTTTGGCTTACACATAGATGGCTCTGAAGGTTTAATTCTACAGTGATCCCATTCAGAAGCAGGGACCCGCAGCATTAAGCCTTTCGGTTTTCAGTGCCGCAATCGTGTTTGGGCACCGTAAACAATCGCGACAATGAGAACAGTTGCTACATCTGTATATAAAATTAACATTTGAGAAATGGTGTCTCAGAAACCAAGGGGACCCCTTGTCGCTAATAAACTAACTACTGAATATATAATACTTCCCAGCACTCAACATGAAAAATATTTGGGTAAAGAGACACAGAAAATTATAGCAAAAAAAAGGTTTTACGCATTGTTCTAGTGCTTGTAAAGGGTTAACATTGGTGAGAGGTGTGGCCTATTTTTATATATATATATATATATATATTTAGGCATATTTTTTTATATATATATATGACCTCTATTATGATAATTAGTCAAATCCCCTGATAAAGCATTATTACGCAAATGCGTTGAGGTTGGAGTTGGGACGTTGGACTGCTGGCCTCTCCACATTTGTGTGCTCTTTTAAGAGTGGGAATTTTGTGGTGGGCAACCTGTGGAAGGTTCCCCCGAACATCCATCTTTGGTCCCAGATCACTACCAGCTTTGTGTCCGAGTGCAGGATGATGCGTTCACCTGTGCCTACTCATGTAATTCTAGATGTGAGTTTTTATTGCTACTTTTTATATAAAGATTGTTTTTTTGCTTGCACGTTTTCCCGTTGGGCTCCTTTCTTGTTTTTTCCTTGTTCAAGGTTTCTCCGGTGATCTTGGAAGGATACGCAGCAGCAGAGGATACTTTTTACAAGTGGATAAATCTGCCGTTCCAAAAGTCAGCGCATGTGGAACTGTTTATAGTGATGCATTTGATTATTATATTATTGTTTATTGCTCTGTCTTTGCATATGTGAGGGAGTAAACAAGAGGTTAAAAAAACTCTCTCACTTTAGCAGACCAAAAGAACCACATCCTAGCTGGCAGGTTTGCTAGCTGATTGGAAAGTGGAGGTTTAAAAGGAAGACAGCAGATTTCTTCCAGGCTGTTATTTTGCGCTCATCCTGTGAGGAAACAGGTTGCAGAGAGTCTGGCTGAGGGGAGAGCCTGAACTAGCTGTTGTGTGCCTGGAACTAAGGACTATTGTTTTTGTTGCAGACTTATGCCATTTACTTTCATTGCTTTATTCTCTGTGCAACTACATCCTGCTTCCCTGGTAAGGGAAATAAAGCACTTTTCATTGCAAGAAAGTGGTGTGTAAGCTCTTTTCTGAGCATACCGACAAGGCCGCTCCGTCACATATGGTGTCAGAAGTGAGATGAGCATCTCCTCTGGTGAGTATATAGAACACACCTGAAGTTACCAAAATGGAGATGGAAATTTTGATATAGTATCTGGTGGAAAACCAGGCTGCACAACGGGCTGAACAACAGCAACAATTACAGCTAATACTACAACAATAGGCTGCACAGCAGCAGAAACAACAGGCCGCCCAACAGCAGCGAGAGGCTGAAAACCGGGCTGCACAGCCACAGCAGTTCCTGATACTGCAGCAACAATAGGCCACCCAACAGCAGCGAGAGGCTGAAAACCAGGCTGTACAGTAGCAGTTTTTCCTACAACTAACAGCTCAACAGACATATGCTGAACAGCAGCTGGTACAGCAGATGGGAGCTGCAACAAATGCTGAGGCCCCAAGGCCCGCTTCCCGGAACTCAGGCACTGGAGATCAGAGACCTGCCATTACGCTGACGAAAATGGGACCTGATGAAGAGACGGAGGCCTACCTCATCACGTTTGAGCGAGTTGCGTTTTTTTCACAGTGGCCCAAGGAGGACTGGACCATCCACCTGGCCCTGCAGTTAACGGGAGAAGCACAAGCAGCATATCGCGCCCTTGACAATACCGCAGAACTCGACTACGCCCAAGTCAAAGCGGCAATCCTGGATTGCATGGGGATTACAGAGGATACCTATAGACAATGCTTCTGTCCTGTGGACCGAGATAAGTGTTCTGGTGCTGCGATGTATGTATGTATGTATGTTATGTGTATATATATATATATATAATATATATTATTATATATATATATGTGAGGTATCAGTACGTGTTAGCCGGAGCTTCAATAATCAAAAACTAAATAGATGATACCGTTTGTAGCTAAAAGAAATGCTTGTATTTGTGCGAGCGTTCGGATACACTGTGATCTCTTCTTCGGCAATGTTTCAATGAATGAAGCAGGATAGGAGATAGGGGATAGAGGAAGGGGAGAGGATTACTTAAAAAACAGTGCCTCTGGACTGTTATTGGGCTGGTCTCCTGTTCCTGGGTACCGTTCCTCCGGCAATGTCGGTACCTCATCATGTGCAGGAAATGCCCAGGGGGTGCTACTACATAGGTGAGAAGGAGATAGGGGCTAAACAAGAGAATGACATGCATGCCACAGCATCACACGCGGGGAACAAGAGACCAGTAATGTTGGCGAACATTCTGGGACTCTGGCCATAAGATGAACGATCTGAGGGTGCCATACTCAAAAGGGTAATCGTAAAACCCGAAAGAGAGACGGTTGCATGAATAAATTTATGCAATGTCGGGACAATTAGCAGTGCCTAACAGAGGATCGAAATTTTATGAGTCATTACTGACACTAGCGAACTCTCCTCCCATGCGCGCTAAAGGCCATGTATGTACATTACTGTGCTATATGTATGCAACACACAGCTGTCTCTCACACATACTAATACTCCTTATTTTTCCAGCCCTATACACCAATAGGGACCACATAGTATCGCACACACTTTTAGTTGTGCCTACAAAACTCCACATTTCCACACCCACCCACACCTTTATTATCCCCATCTCACTCCACACACCTTGTGTAGAGCACTAGTTTTACTGTGGGCTCTCCATTCATTTTATCACACTGTATAACACATACACATCGTCTTTCTTCACTTGCTTTCAGTACCCTTTTGACAGACCTCCAGTCCATATCTCATCCACACCGGGGAAGACGCACAGACATATAATTCCAAGAGACAGGCTGTTTTAGTTAATCCTTGCTTCATTCATTTAACATCGCCGAGAAGAAGAGATCAGTGTATCCGAAGCTCGCACAAATAAAAGCATTTTTCGTTAGCCACAGCAGAACGTATCTCTATTTATTTTTGATTATTGAAGCCGGTAAACGCGTTACTGATACCCTATACATGAAAGATAGAAGTAGCCACATTGTACCGCACCCAAATGAGCGAAAGGGATTTACTGACAAAACAGCTACACTAGGGAAACACGATATCACTTCCTCAGCAAGCAAGAAGGACATTGATCCGAAAGGCACTCGTCCCTCAAAAACCCACCTTGCTACCACATACAACACAAAATGTCTCTCCAACAACCTGTGCACCAGGCACATCAGAAAGAGTAAGGAACCATCTCATCAGCATCTGTTACAGTAACGGAGAAAGACAGGATGTACAATAGACAGCAATCCTGGAGACAGGGAAAGTCACATAACACATGGAAGACTCCAAAAAATTACATTGAAAAACTCCGAAGAGGTCTATTAGCAATAAGGAAATAAAAACTGCAACAGACTGAGGCTAAAATGAGGTACTCTGCAGCACCGCACAACAACTAATATACAACTGACGTCCCAAGCAACCGGACTGCACTGTTAACCTCTCAGATTACACACCTAATCAGCAGAGTCCTCAGTATTAATCAAAGGGTCTCACATTCTGACCTAAGCCAAGCCTATGACAAGATTGACTTGTGCAGTGATTAGAATAAATACTTCAAAGCTGCGTCGTTGAAGGGGTTCTTCACACAGACACACAGAACCAAGATTATCCAACACGGCATAAGGAGAGCCCGCTGCACATGAGGCAGGTGAACAAAAAATCCAATCTGGCTCCACAAACTGGGCCGCAACCCCACATTGGACGGGTACTTGAAAGCTTCAGACACAGCGGCTACAAACCACCATCTGGGAAAGTAGGAAACAAACAATAATCGACCTGAGTTAGGAGGAGAGCCATAGAATCGCTTAAAGGACCAACCACAACAAAAACAAATGCGGGACAAGGGGGAGCAGTGGTCATAAGTGAACACCCCGACATACCGGCGGTGAAGACACAGGCACTCTCTGATTCAAAGTACTACACCCGAATGCAGGAGGATCCAACTAAAAACTACATTGCGAGAGAACTCAACATATCTTAAAACACATCCACTATCCACACAAGTAGAACGAAATTCTGGACCTGATACCAGCTAACCTCAAAACCTGCAGATTCTACATGCTCACCTAAAATTACCCAAAGAGGTAACCGGGCGGCCCTATTATCTCTGGACTCTGGCCACACTTACCTGAGATAGTTCGGCTGGGTGGAAGGGCATTCAACACCACTTGTCCTGGAACACACCAGCCTATATCCAGGAACCAACCGACCTTCTAAACAAACTGAATGCCATTGGCCCCCTCCTACAGGAACACTACTAGCAAACTATGGATGTAGAGTCACTTATACAACATCCCCCACGAGGAGGGATTTCAGCCTGCAGATACTTTCTGGGATGTCAGGAGCGCACTTCACAGAGAGACATGTTGACTAGCCATTGAATGTTTATTTGAACCCATAACTAAGCTTTCACATTTGGAAATACACATACCTCCCGACAACCGGCGGTTACCGTATGGGTACTTCGGTATGGGCGCCCGTAGCCAATCTGTTTCTGCGGCAAAAACTGGAAAAAAGGAACTTCTGACTTCTGTCCACCTGTCACTTGAAACCCCTTTACAAGAAACAACACTTATGAATACGCCCATATGCGGAACTGACATCGCTCCTGCACTTTGGACAAGCCCGTTCTTGCCCGCTGCACGGCCTCGGCTAGAGGCTGCTCTATGTAAATTCTGAAGGATTTCACGAGACCATGCATCCTCAATTCACAACCTCTATTCCGATGAATTGTAAGTCAGTTATCATATACAACCTTAGCGTATAGCACACGGTAAACAAGCTCAACTACCCTTGTCCGAAAATACTACAGACATGAGGCAATAGTGAGAAACAGTTCACAGACACCAAACATAAACCCGAACGCTAGTAACTACGAGCTCGATAAATGCGTCCATGTACTCGTACAACAGAAATATGCCCCCCTCCATGACCTCATGCAACAGGACCGCCATGCATGAACTTAATATCCCACACCTACCTACAACCGAGTCAGAGCATCTCAACATTATAAAACCGTATCAGATTCTGTATACCGCACTTCTCGGAGAGGATTTGCATTACCGACACCAGACAAATCACCTCTCAGAAGCCACGCAGGAAGCTCCCAACAAGAAGATAGCCTGAGTAGAAAACGTGATATACCCCAGTTATCGAATTCCAACACCAAACCACCTGAAGTCAACGATGTACAAACAGTACAGATGGTACCTTTGGTGGTCACTATTAACATCACAACCTAGGATGCCCCTGCACGATCGCCAGGAAACTACAACCCATCCTCCAGGAAGGATCCAAACATGCAACAGGTCCTTCCCTTGAAGCACCCGTATTTCATACAGACAACCAATTCAAGAATTATTTGTGAGGAGATAATATCACAGCAGACAACTAATGCGGGACAAAACCATGCCCGGAGGACCCAAATGCAAAAACCTGCGCCAATGCTCTACAAAAGCGACACATAACCAATACCACCACATCAAGGGAATACAGAAAATCAGAGAGAGTTTCACCTTGTTCCTCCAAAATGTCTGTACTCATAATGGGTCATGAATGCCCAGGTGGGTGCTACTGAAACATAGGTGGAGGACAGTTACAGTGCAAACAAGAGAATGGAACGGCTCATCGCCAAGGGCATCACACGTGAACAAGAGACAGCCTGTTGGGCGAACAGTTTCTCCTGACTCTGGCAATAAGATTAACGATCTGAGGGTTGCCATACTCAAAAGGTATCTTAAAACCCCGAAAGAGAGACGGTTGCATGAACTACAAAATTTATGCAACTGTCGGGAGACACTAGCAGTGGCCTAACAGAGATCGAAATTTTATGAGTATTTGACACTGAGCGTAACTCTCTTCCCATGAAGCGCTAAAGCCATGTATGTACATACTGTTCTATATGTTGCACAAAAGCACTGTCTCTTCACACAATACTAATATGCTCCTTATTTTGACATCCCTATACACCAATAGGGACCACATAGTATCCACCCACATCTGTTAGTTGTGCTACAAACTCTCACATTTCCCACACCCACCCACACCATTTTAATCCCCTCTCACTCCCACACAGTCCACCTTGTGTAGAGCACTGTTTATCCTGTGGGCTCTCCCATTCATTTTTATTCACACTGAACACATACACACTCGTTCGTCATTTATTGCTTTCAGTTACCCCTTTGACACCTCCAGCCATAATCTATCCACACGGTGGGAAGGACCGACAGCACAGGACTACAATTCCAAGAGACACTGTTTTTAAGTAATCCCTGCTCATTCATTGTTACCATCGCCGGAAAGAAGAGATAGTATGTACTCGAAAGCTGCACAAATAAAATTTCGTTAGCCACAGAACGGTATTATCACTTTTAGTTTTTGAGTTTCAGAAATATTATATACTATATATTATATAGTAATTTTTATAGATCTAATTATATATAGTTGTTTCTTTCAGTTTTTTTTTTTTTTTCGATGTGAAGCCACGGTATCAAAGAATGGTGAAGGGTGGGTAATGTTGGCCAGAGATGGCTGTAACCCTTAAGTACACTTTGCGGTTAGTACCTGTATAAGTGATTAAAGGGGTTCATGATAGTGATGTCATTTGCATGTGATTGCTATGTATTATTTGGCAACGGACAACAGAGGATGTATGCTTGGCGACAGGGCCTTTTATTGAGAGTGTCGAGTAGAATTCTTTAATTAAGCTACTTGCTATTAATGTTTTAATAATTGGCCAAATAGATTATTATCCCTATCTGGATAATAGTTATTTGGCACATTATTGTACTGTATGTGGTGGTGTGGGGGGGGGAGGGGATATTGGCCCCAAGGTATGTGGTAGACTCTCCTTGTGGGTAGGGGTGAGGGTGGTTAGGCCTCAGGGGTAGGGGGGTAGTGGGGGAGGGTATGTGGTGATGGTGGTGTTTTAAACCCCTTAATGACTTTAGCAGTTCATAAACCGCTATGGTGATTAAGGGGTTAGGGGACATTACATTGATGTTTTTATTTCTTGTGTCTGTTTTGCAGAAGCAGATGGGGCATTAGCAGGATGAAGATGAGGATGGCTTCATGTGGCAGGCGGACATGGGTGAGTGCTATATGTATTAATTTATTATTGTTGTTTTGTATTTTAAATGGACACATGCACTATTATCCATTTGGATATAGTAATGTTGACCATTACTGTACTGTATGTGTGTGTATTGCTATGTTTATTGGGGCAATTGTCCCCATAAAATACTATTATGCGTTAACCCTTCCATTGCCTTAGTGGCTATCGCTATGGTAATGAAGCAGTATTAATGTATTTTAATAATATGTGCGGGAGCATGGGTCCCCTGAGCTTGAACCGCATTGATTTGTTCCCAAGTATCAGGCCCCGGTTTGGGACATCGGTTACAGTGACCGACGCCATATTTTTGCGGGCACGTAGCGTATGGACGCTATAAACATGGGCGCGGACACTGCCCACCGACTCACACATACCGGGGCCTGTACTCGGGAAGCAGGGGTCCTGGTCCACAAAGCAATCGGTTCGCTTCAGCTCAGGGGACCCCCTGCTCACTGTACGTATTATTAAAAATATATCATGATGCTCTCGTTATACAATAGCAGATGATAGACCGCAAAGGTAAGGAATGAATTGTTTTGATATGTGGGTTTATTCTAGTGTAGATGTGCAGAGGTCTCCAGGAGCTGCAACCGCTTGGTTTAGGTTCGGGGACCCCTGCTTCCCGAGTACAGGCCCATTTAGGGGTCGGTATCCTCTGCTTTGTTTTTACTTCGTTGTCACGTGATCGGACTTTTAAATGCAGATGGATACCGGCACCTCTAACAGGGCCTGTATCTCGGAAGCAGGGGCCCTGGACCTGAACCAAATGCGGTTAAGTCCGGAGATCACCTTGCACATGTACCAAGATGAATAAAAATGGTTTTATGTGCAGATTGTTTGCCAGGAGAGCGGCGGACTCGCTCTGCTGCAGACAGATCTTCGGCAGGGGACGGCTTCTCGGTATGCAGCTTTTTCTCGCCAGCAGCCTTCTCGCACCAACAGGTTACTTCGTCCAATTTTATCAATGGTAGGTGGCGCATTCTATTCGTCCGGGATTCGGCCTTACAGCATGACAGTCGGTTTACCTAACACGCCAATAAACATGGCTAATGGCAAAAATGACTAATGATTTTTTTTTGCGATTACGAATGATGCGCGCCCGTCACACTCGGGCGCGCGCCAGGCTACTGCTGCGGCACAGAACGGGCAAATGCTCGAATAAACTGTGCCGCAGCAGTAGTATCTGGTGGAAAACCAGGCTGCACAACGGGCTGAACAACAGCAACAATTACAGCTAATACTACAACAATAGGCTGCACAGCAGCAGAAACAACAGGCCGCCCAACAGCAGCGAGAGGCTGAAAACCGGGCTGCACAGCCACAGCAGTAGTTCCTGATACTGCAGCAACAACAGGCCACCCAACAGCAGCGAGAGGCTGAAAACCAGGCTGTACAGTAGCAGTTTTTCCTACAACTAACAGCTCAACAGACATATGCTGAACAGCAGCTGGTACAGCAGATGGGAGCTGCAACAAATGCTGAGGCCCCATGGCCCGCTTCCCGGAACTCAGGCACTGGAGATCAGAGACCTGCCGTTACGCTGACGAAAATGGGACCTGATGAAGAGACGGAGGCCTACCTCATCACGTTTGAGCGAGTTGCATTTTTTTCACAGTGGCCCAAGGAGGACTGGACCATCCACCTGGCCCTGCAGTTAACGGGAGAAGCACAAGCAGCATATCGCGCCCTTGACAATACCGCAGAACTCGACTACGCCCAAGTCAAAGCGGCAATCCTGGATTGCATGGGGATTACAGAGGATACCTACAGTATACTGTAGACAACGCTTCTGTCCTGTGGACCGAGATAAGTGTTCTGGTGCTGCTGTATCTACTGGACTTGGATATATCAATGTTGCTAGCTTGGCAATATGAAACAAACAAGCTCGAGCAGGCAAAAATCAATTGAGGTGCAGCCACTCGTGCTACGAAGGGCTGTCAGTAGACGTATATTACCTAATTGACCAGGAATAATACCAGGAAAAGCCTGCAAGAACGGGACTTACAGAGCACAATATTGACATGACCGTGGAAGCCACATGCGGACCGCTATCGCAGAAGCTTTGAGAGTAGGAGAAAGGTCCTTGCACTGGAGACCGCATACAGAGGCGTCCAGCACATCCATGCATTCATAGAGGTAGCTAAATCAGTGCAATCTAATGTCTCCAGCGCAAGCGCAACGCTACCAAGGCGCGAGCCACCGCAGATGCCGCACGGCTATGGCCGAATAATATAGTCAGAAAGAGGGCAGAATAAGGGAAGAGAGCAGGAGCGTGAACATAGATGAAGACAAGAGCAGGCAGCTGTCGCCACTGCCAACGCAATGCAGCCGCCACCGCCCGAGAGACTCTGCACATAGGAAAGCCGAATTGATGCGAGAACTAGCGCGCCCTAAATCAAGAGAGGGAAGCCGCCACCATAGCTGAAGCCGAAAGTCTTAGAAGCAGCCGCCAACGGATGGCAGGTGAGCAAAGTATAAACCGGATGCTTCAGAGAATCCAACCCCAACGCAATGAGAATATGTGAGGGAGCCTCCTCAGCGTCAATGCCCAGTAAACCATCTCAACACGATGAGGGGTGACATCACAGAGCCGAAGACTTGCTAGGTCCACGTTGGAGCAGTTGCTGTTCCTCCAAGGGTACACACACAACCTGGGATAGCCACAGCCGCAACAGTGATCCACAGCTGGCACGCATACGGATGCACTACAACAGGCTCGCCATCCAGGTAAAACACGGCACGAAGAATAACACAGCCCTCACTACTAAACCAGCAATCATCACAACGTCCACACCAAGGAGAGGCCAACGCAAGGTTCCCTCCCGGCAACATATCATCAAACGCGACCGCAACACTGGCTTGCATCAGGCCTAAAGAACATGGGCAAGTAAATGGATCCCCAGCGACATGGTCAAAGCACCAGTATACCAACTTCGACTACCGTCCGTAGAAATACCAGAATAAGTGAAGTTCACAATTAAGAGGCAATCAGGATCGGGGGCTTCTCCCTTACGGGAAGAACCAACCAAATGGCTGGGGGGAAAGAATCATTAGAAACAGCTAAGATTGCTCAGAGGGACAAACGTGAACCACCCCCAAGTAGGATTCTTGACTTGGTAGTGGGAAAGGCTATAGAGGAGGCTATGGTAGCCCGAGCAGCGAAGAAGACTGCCTCTTAAGGAGTCGACAACTTTCCCTGAATAACAGCCAAGCACACTGCGACACCCCAGTTTACCGACGAACTTCCGGGGTTTGTGGTGTGCGCCTTCGGCCCCCCCTGCCCGATGGGGTACGGGGGTCCCGTTGGGCGAATTTCTGCGGTCCAGCCGAGCTACGAGTCCCCATGGTTCAAGATTCAAGAACAGGAACAAGAAATAACAGGTGCACATACGCCTGGACTTACTGCTTTCTCTTCAGCTTGGAGTTTTTACCAGGCCTTTTCTAGCTTGGCGCGGTGTGCATCAATGTCAGATCCAGAGCACAGCGATGGGGGGCTGGTGGGAGGCTGAGGTGGTTTTTGGTGAGACCAATGAGGCCTTCACGGACCATATCGAGATGTGGTACAGATTCATCGATGATGTGTTCTTAATGTGGAGGGGATCTACTGACCTCCTCAAGACATTCATCGATGGACTGAACCAAAACTCGAATAATTTAAAACTCACATATGAGATTGGTCCAGACAAATCAATTTTCTCGACCTCACCATACAGATTGAATCTACAGGGACGATTAGTAGCACCATTTACAGAAAGAGCACTGCGACAAACAGTATTCTGAGGGCTACCAGTCACCATCCACCTAACCTTATTAAAGGTATCCCTATAGGGCAGTTCCTGTGAATCAAACGGAACTGTACCAACAGCATAGAGTTCGACAAACAGGCCTCACTTATGAGGGAGCGATTTTTGGAACGTGGGTACAGTAAAAACATGGTTCACAAAGCATACAAGAGAGCTAAAAACACACCTAGGTTGGATTTACTAAAAGATAAAGTGGAAAACAGATCCACCAACACCATCAGGTTCATAGGCACGTATAACGAGCAATGGAACCAAGCGAGATGTGCATTCAACAAACATTGGCATATCCTCAGGGCTGATGAGGACCTCAAGGAAGTGCTCAAACCGTACCCTGAAATGACCAGCCGCAGGTCTAAGAACCTACGAGACCGGTTGATAAAAAGCCACTTTGAGGCTCCCGTCAATAAAACCTGGCTTCCCAAAAGACCATCAGGCTGCTTCAGTTGCAAAAACTGTAAAGCCTGTTCTGTCATTGTAAACGCTAAAACGTTCAATAACTGGGACAACACACGCACGTTCAGTATACGGAAGTTTATTAACTGCAGAACCCCAGGAGTCATATATATGGCAGAATGTGTTTGTACAATGAAATATATAGGGAAGACCAGACGCCCCTTCAGGACACGTGTCCTTGAACACCTAGGAAACATTAGGAATGGTATGGAGACTCCGGTGGCTAGGCACGTAAATGAGCACCACCGGGGTGACCCTACAGTACTTACCTTTAAGGGCATAGACCAGCTCTTCATGGGCATCAGGAAGGGGAACTGGGACCAGGAATTACTCAAAATAGAGTCCCGCTGGATCTACACTTTACAAACCCTCAGTTCTAATGGCCTGAATGAGGGCTTTGTCTTTAGTCCCTTCATATAGCTTTTGTATGTAGCCATGTCCCACTCCACGGGTGAATGATCACATGACCCTTTAATACAGGGGTGGGGAACCTTTTATCTGCCAAGGGCCATTTTGATATTTATAAAATCATTTGGGCTGAGCAGGGTACACACACACACACACACACACACACACACACACACACACAGCTTCTGTCCTGTGGACCGAGATAAGTGTTCTGGTGCTGCTGTATCTTGTCACCAGTCCTTCATTCTTGAGACTGCTCGAGCTGGGTACAGTTGATGTGCCTAGGATGAAGCTGGGATCGTTTCTTGTTCTTGCTGCTTCGCCAATGAAGATCAAGAAGAATGAGAAGGGAGGGAAGGCGATTTGCTTCTCCCTTTTGTATTTTGAGCCTTGCCAAGATGGGTTTTACTCCGCGAGCGGAGTCCAGGACGTTGAGACCTGTTAGGGATTGGTCTGTTCTTGCAGACTCTAGCTCCTACAGCAAATTCCCGAGTTCTCGTAACTTCGCGTAGTCTTTGGCTGTTATTCAGGGAAAGTTGTCGACTCTCTTGAAGAGCGCGTCTTCGACTGCTTCGGGGCTACCATAGCACTCCTCTAGCCTTTCCCATACCAAGTCAAGACCTACTTGGGGGTGGTTCACGTTTGCTGCCCTGAGCCTCTTAGCATGTTCTACTGATTCTTTCCCCAGCCATTTGGTTGGTTCTTCCCGTACGGAGAAGCCCCGACTCTTGATTGCATCCTTGAATGTGAACTTCCTTATTCGGTAATTCTAAGGACGGTCGTCGAAGTTGGTAAGTCCTGTTTGCACCATGTCACGCTGGATCATGTACTTGCCCATGTCTGTTAGGCCTGATGCAGCAGTGTGCTGGTCGCGTTCTGATATGGTTGCCGGGAGGGACCTTGCGTTGGCCTCTTCCTTGGTGTGGACGTGTGATGACTGCTGGTTAGAGTGAGGAGCTGTGTTTCTTCGTGCTGTGTTTTACCTGGATGGCGAGCCTGTTGTAGTGCATCCGTATGCGTGCCAGCATGTGGATCACTGTTGCGGCTGTGGCTATCCCAGGTTGTGTGTACCCTTGGAGGAACAGCAACTTCTCCACGTGGACCTAGCAAGTCTTCGGCATCTGTGATGTCACCCTCATCGTGTTGAGATGGTGTACTGGCATTGACGCTGAGGAGGCTCCTCACATAGTCCTTCAGTGCATTGGGTTGGATTCTCTGAAGCTATCCGGTTATACGTTTGCTCCCTGCCATCCTGTTGCGCGGCTGCTTCTAAGACTTCGGCTTCAGCTATGGTGGCGGCTTCCCTCTCTTGATTTAGGGCCGCTAGTTCTGCATCAAATTCGGCCTTCCTATGTGCAGCGGCTGCGGCGGTGGCGGCTGCATTGGCGGTGGCAGT
Organism: Ascaphus truei; assembly: GCA_036426205.1. Classification (NCBI taxonomy): domain Eukaryota; kingdom Metazoa; phylum Chordata; class Amphibia; order Anura; family Ascaphidae; genus Ascaphus; species Ascaphus truei. The sequence continues at coordinate 34,479 of WSYH01000946.1, read as the reverse complement.
GGCGACAGCTGCCTGCTCTTGCTCATCTATGCACGCTCTCTCTGCCCTTATGGCTGCCTCTTTCTGACTATATTCGGCCATAGCGCGTGCGGCATCTGCGGTGGCTCGCGCCTTGGTAGCGTTTGCGCTTGCGCTGGAGACATTAGATTGCACTGATTTAGCTGACCTAGATGAATGCATGGATGTGCTGGACCGCTGTGATGCGGTCTCCAGTGCAAGGACCTTTCTCCTACTCTCAGCTTCTGCGATAGCGGTCCGCATGTGGCTTTCACGTGTCATGTCAATATTGCTCTGTAAGTCCCGTTCTTGCAGGCTTTTCCTGGTATTAATCCTGGTCAAGTAGGTAATATACGTCTCTGACAGCCCTCGGTAGCACGAGTGGCTGCACCTCAATTGAGTTATTGCCTGCTCGAGCTGTGTTTCATAATTGCCAATGCTAGCAACATTAGATATTTCAAGTCCAGTTTTTTACCAGGCCTTTTCTAGCTTGGCGCGGTGTGCATCAATGTCAGTTTCATACTTTTCGCGGGCCTTTCATGTAAGTCTAACTGTCCGCTTAGTCCATGAGCCTTCTTGCATCTTTCGCAGTTGTGTAGCGGTATCGGTGTCTGAGTTATCACTCTCCTGTGTGGTGTCTGATGAGGGTCTGAGTTCTGCCATGCTGCAGGTGTATGTAGGTCTTTAGCCAGTGCGTGTGGCGTGCGGCCTGTTACCTGCATCAGCGATGGACGACTATCTCAGATGGTGCCGATTGGTGTCCTGCAGCGGTCAGCGTAGCGGTAGCTGTGCTTATAGGTGTCCGTGGCTCTGACACGTGTCATGGTGGGTGTCCGGTGGTGTGGCCCATGATGACCTCAGCCGAGGGGGCGTGCGCAGGGGTAGGTGGGATGTTTGCACCTCATTGTATAGCCGTGCAGAGGGTGGACTCAGGCAGGATAGGGCAGTGAATGTTTTGTACTGTGGACACAAAAATCACCAGGCGCTCCTGAGGGTGTGCCAAATAAAAAATACAAAAATCAACAGAATAACACGTAATATTGGAAAAGAAAATATACAACTGGTGATGACTTGCAGCTCAACCTTCCACGGATCTTCCTTGCTGATCCTTTGCTAGTGTTGATGTCAGAAAGTCAGGGAGCGCAGTACACCAGTGAGGACATGTGGGAACAAAACACACAGAATAATAGTGCAACTCTGTTAAGACAACACTGAGACCTCTAATATAAAGGATATATATGGTATCAATCAGCATGAGAGAACCCTAAGCCAATGAGGCTAATAGGAGGCATACAGATAATGAAATTAACCACAAAAGTAAGAGCAACACTGAATGTATTTCTCACAATGAAGAGAGAAATCAGCGGGCACTGCTTAGAAAAACAGGTAAAGGCTGGACTGTGCAAAAAAATGCCTTTATTCATTCATGGCAGGTACAGATTTAAAAAGGGAGAAGGAGTCCCCCCTCAGCGCTCTAACGCGTAGTGCGGAATATATACATTAGAGGGGTCCGCAGTTGGTTGCAGAACCACTCCGGTCAACCCTCTGTATACAGCCAGGCTGCTCCCACACTAGTGGAGAGTCAGGAGACTCAGCTTGAAATCATTACCTCCATTTATTAACCCCTGAATGTCCGTCATCGTTTTGCAAAGAAGTATACATGAACTATATATTCCTGGAATGATACTCTGCAGCACATGAAGAGTTGTGGGGGCTCATCCCTTTCAACATTGTTTCGAATGTATTTCTCAGACAAACACCATGGGATGTAGATGCAGTGGGAACTTACAAAAAGCCCCAAAATCAGGCAATGTGTACAAAACACAGGACAGTGTCTGTTCCATGAGGAACAATGAACCTGTAGGTGGTCAGCTGCTGCAGAGGATAATGCTGCGCTGGCGAATCCTTTGCTGTGAAGCTCCACAGGACTTCCGAGTTCAGTTCCTCAAACAGTCTTCCGCCTCACGTGACATCATCACACTGCGGACACAGCAGCTCCTAATGGCGTAGGAATCAAGACTCACACTGTTTAAAACTGCTGCTTGTTTTGCTGTATAAAGGCTGCTGGCTGTGTGTAGTTGTGTAAGCACTTTGCTTGTACTGTAGCTGTGTAAGACTGCTGCTTGTTTTGCTGTGTAGAGGCTCCTGGCTCTGTGTAGCATGTAGCAGTTTGCTTGTGTTGCTGTATAGGGGCTGTTGTGCAGTACCTGACCTTCCAGAAAGCGGTGTCACTGCAGCTTGTCTCTCAGTATTATGCTGTGTAAACTGGAGACTATTCTGTGCTGACCCCAAAGCACACAGTCCCCTTTTTACTTCCCTTTTGGAACCAGGATCACATGTGGGATGTGAGTGAGTACAGTGGTTTAACTCATCCCCTTTTGAGAGCACACAGAGTCCTTTTATTTTCTTCAACTTTAATGGGGGAGTCAAAAACAAATATAAAGGATACTTGCAGATGGTAATGTGTAGTGAGAGAGTGCTTCTCTATATGCAGTGTTCGACAAACCTATACATTTGCTCGCCCCGGGCGAGTGGATTTAACCCCCGGGCGAGTAAATATTGGCCCAAGCAGCACACGTTTGTTACTAGGTGGCGAGTAGATTTTTTTGTGTGGCGAGTAGATTTTTTGGTGATTTGTCAACCACTGTCTATATATGTAGGTGCTCTGTTATGGGGGGACGGTAAAAAAGGATGGCCTTGCAGGGGTGTAATGGAGGAAGCATGTACTCACTAAGCCAGCTAGTTAGATCTAAAAGCACATGTTCCTGTGGCTGGCAGGAAGGGTCTAAGGACCAAAGTCACTGTCAGGATAACAGGGGAGTAGGATTGAACCACTCTTCTATCTATGAGGATTGGAAGGTTGTCAGGGCAACCAACTAGAACTGTGTGAAGGGCAAATGTAGCAATAATGTTGCTTTACACATGCAGCTAGCTGCTGGAATAGGGAGAATTACAGGCAGCTGAAGAAGGGAGATAGGAATAGTCAAAACTGCAAAGGGAGACAGAAAATGTGTAGTCCTGTTCCAGGACACTAAGAGAAAAGTTAGAAAGTCTAGCGGTGTTCGCACAGGAAAATTTGCGAGAGGCACAAATAACACAAGAAAGTGATTATATTAGAGGAGCTCGCGCAAGAGAATTTCAGCCAGGGGATAGGGTTTTGCTTCTGCTTCCGACTACAGAGTCGAAGTTGTTGGCAAAATGGAAAGGACACTTTGAGGTAACACGAAAAGTAGGACCCGTAGACCAGGGGGGCGCAAACGTTTTTCCCTGCGTCCCCCTACCGGCGGTCCCCTCACTCCCGTGCCCCCCCTAACCCCCACTCACCTGCGCTCCGGCGTCATGACATCATGTTGCCATAGCAACGTGACGTCACATGACCTCGCGGCGTCATTTTGACGCCACGTTGCCATGGCGACGCAGGAAGGAAGCCGCCGGAGCCTAGGTAAGTGAAGGTTTACAGAGGCCCTGCAGCTCCCCGGCACTTAATTTAAGTGCCTTCGGGAAGCGCGCGGGGCCTCTGTATTCCTGTGGCGGCAGGAAGGTGCTAAGGACCAAAGTCAACTGTCAGGATAACAGGGAGTAGGATTGAACCACTCTTCTATCTATGAGGATTGGAAGGTTGTCAGGGCAACCAACTAAACTGTGTGAAGGGCAAATGTAGCAATATGTTGCTTTACACATGCAGCTATGCTCTGGAATAGGGAGAATTACAGGCAGCTGAGAAAAGGGAGATAGGAATAGTCAAAACTGCAAAGGGAGACAGAAAATGTGTGAATCTGTTCCAGGACACTAAGAGAAAAGTTAGAAAGTCTAGCGGTGTTCGCACAGGAAAATTTGCGAGAGGCACAAATAACACAAGAAAGTGATTATAATAGAGAGCTCGCGTCGCGCAAGAGAATTTCAGCCAGGGGATAGGGTTTTGCTTCTGCTTCCGACTACAGAGTCGAAGTTGTTGGCAAAATGGCAAGGACACTTGAGGTACCACAAAAGTAGGACCCGTAGAACAGGGGGGCGCAAACGTTTTTCCCTGCCCCCGACCACCGGCGGTCCCCTCACTCCCGTGCCCA